>JABASD010002351.1:0-27647 GCA_019776165.1 Pogonognathellus flavescens
TCTTGGATTCAAAAACCGTCTTACAAAATGGCGCACTTGGGTAACAACACTCTCCTTAATGAGTATGGCACTAACACTCTGGCCTGGACTTAAATACGGTTCTCTGTACAATATAACGTGGCAATATCCAATAGCTGCGGTAAAGCAATTAATAATCCAGAATTATTTCATCTTGCTATTCACAGTACCCGTTATGTCTAGAATTTTAATTGTGGCTATATTTTTGACAGATTGGTATGTTTTTTGGTTGGGCTATATTTCTGATTCAAATTGGGAGCAACCCAAGATTTGCTGTTTATCTGGATGTCCTAATAACGGTTTGATATAATATATACTAATCAAGGGCGTATCTAGAATTTGGTAATGGTAGGTGGGGATCATATGAATCTGGAGGTTTTCCTTTTAAACAGGGTTTATTTGCTTTGCCGAAATCTGGTGGGGGGGACCCTAGCTCCTCCCCTAAATACGCGCTTGGGAATAATAATGGCATACTCCATTTTTTATTTATAACTTCTTTTAGATACTGATAAGTGTTTTAAAAATTTATCTTCTGTTCACACCGCTTTTGATTGGCTTCTATCAAGGATTTTCATTGCTGTTCAACGAGGTAAAAAATATTTTTCACCAAATGAGATTATTTTATAAAATTAATATCTTACAGAATGAAAATGTATGACGAAATATTTTAGTTAACCTTTCCATTAACTTTTAACAACCGTATTTTTATATTTTTGTTAAATTAATTTTTTTTAAACAGGAGAGCGGAATCTTTCGGTTTATAATTATGATGATGGATATTGGGTCAGCCCAATACGAAGACTTGATTAAAAACTCACGGGGTGATTACTTTTGGTTTACGGCCATGGGATACGTCTTTATTGTCATGTTTATAATTTTAATCGTTATAGTTTTCATGAATTTCGTACTTGGAACAGCGGTAAAT
This sequence comes from Pogonognathellus flavescens, assembly GCA_019776165.1. NCBI lineage: Eukaryota > Metazoa > Arthropoda > Collembola > Entomobryomorpha > Tomoceridae > Pogonognathellus > Pogonognathellus flavescens. The sequence continues at coordinate 944 of JABASD010002351.1, forward strand.
GATATTCAGGTATCGTTAAATTACAATAAATTTAATCAATTATATTATAGTATTTCTTGAGCATTTTTACATGCAAATGTTGTTAATTTTTACTAGAAATTAAAACGACGAGCAAAGATATCAAGCATTTCCAGAAACATTCAAAATCTGTTCATGATGGATTTATTATTTTCCAGAGTGCGTCTCTTTCCGGATCGTGCAGACAAGTAATTTAAATGATCAACAATAAACTTCCACAGGTTTCTAATATACTAATGTAAATTATATAGCATTTTTATTGTGTTAAAAATTTAAGGTGGTTGTCCATAAGTTTTACTCCCAAAATTGCAAATGAAACTAAAGATCCGGAGCATGTTAACACTACTTCATTTCCGATAGAAGTGCAAAATGAGCTGATTCGAAATATTGTTTTACATCGTCAACTGGATAATGAACAAATTATGTGAATGTGAATATGAATTTTTAGGATTTCAAAATAATTTACTGTATTAAACAAGAATGAACAAAATTGTTTTACTATATTTAAATTTGTATTAAATTATATGTAATATTAATTAAATATAATACATAAAATAATTGTATTACTGAATCATAATTGTACTTGCGGATAAAACCCAGTTTAGTACAAATAAATAATAAACATGGAATATTTTAAGCAAGGGCGAACCCAGGATTTCTATATTTGGGGGGCACGGCCCAATAAATTGGCTTTTGGGGGGAGCACGGGCTCATAGTACCCCCTTTACGTCCTCGTTTAAAGTAATATATAAAGTTAGAAAATCAAAACATTGTTTACATATAAATTTTAATAGACATATAAATAAATAATAATAAATATATTATAATAATATGTAACTGCGACTTCCACAAAATAAATCTGATTGTGAGATGCCACTGGTTCCGGAAATAATTTGTTCATATGAAAAAGTAAAGCAATTGGGAACACCAGGTTGAAATATTTAAAATTTATTATCTCATTAATAATAATTATTAGAAATGACAACCTAACATTTTGTTCATTATTTTAGCACACATCGCTTGTATTTTGTAATCCACACAAGAATCATAAATAACATAATAAGTATCATGGCTGCTCATTTATTTTATGAATAGTTTGTGTTTAGAACCCGATAACCATCCAACCAAACCAAAATATATTTATAGGTGTACGATGTACTATTACTAGTTTGACTTTATGTATTACTATTCAAGACTGCTTTCTTCTACAGAGCTATTCTCTTCATAAATCGATGTGGAAGAATCTCTTACGTAGTTCGTTAACCATCCAAGAAAGACATTTTATTATTACAAATACGAATTTCAATTACTTTATGCCGTACGCTGCGTCCTACTTCGAAATTGGTAATTACTGATTGTTTGTTGATTCCATTTTTAACTAAAAAAAATGCGCAATCAGAATCTTTCTCAAGAAAATCATTTTTTGACAACAATATAAAACGCTAACACCTAAAAAAACTTTGATGAAATTTTGATTTCAGTCATGAAAAATTAATTTGTACAAAACAGATTAACTAAACGGAAATAATTATGAAATTACATTCGGCGAAATTAATTTAAAAAATATCTGTACGAAACTTAAAAATGTGGTGAATCAATATAATACTTGTTTAAAAATGAAATTGGAATCGGCCGATTTCAATTAACAGTGAAATAACTTGAGGCACGGCAGCGAACAAAAAAACGATTAATATTATTAGTTTTGGCAGTAATAGGGTTTTGTCTTTGTTCCACTGTGTGTGATGCGTGTTTTGAACGAACAAGAGAATACGTAATTATAATAGCAATAATAATCCTACAATTCGTTTAACCTTCTATAATAATTATTAAGTATTAGAGTGTGCAACTATTTTGCATTTTAGTATAAGAGCATCTTTAGTGGAATTAGCGACACTTTAGGCAATTGTAACACTAGATACACATTACTTCATAATAATATGAAATCGATTATTCTTACATCTATCATTGTTATTATTTTTGTCTAAAGATCGCACACAACGATATATCATTATTATACGACGATATTATAACGCGGTAGGTAGAGGCGTATACACATGGTAGTAGACATGAGACAACAGAACATTAGTAGGCTCTCCTTATTAATAGAAAAACATGTTGTTTCATTTTGTAAACCTTAATTAAGTTTAACAACAACGCTGTGTTCGTTTGTAGGAGTAAGTGTTGCAATGTGTAGTTTAGTACTAACCAGAATGCACTGAATCGTCAACTCTTCTTATTTTTATGTATTATGTGTGTGTATTATTATGTCCTTCAACAAACTCTCAATATTTATCTTATTCTACAATATGGTATGATGAACTCAAAATAAAATCAATAAAAACGATTGGGAGACAAATAAGCTTTAGAAAATTAAATAGAACTGACAAAACTGAATTTTGAGTAAATAATTCACAAAAGAACTTTTAGAAAACTATATTCATGATTAAATATATTCATGATTAAATAATGATGGATTAAATTAATTTATCTCACAGAAAATTAATTGGCAGAAATTATTTGAATGAGTAAATTGCGATTTTTGATTGCAGTTACATTAAAATGAGAATAGTTGACTGTTCGAGTGCATAAAGGTGTTTGTGTTATTGGGCGAGAACACAATTACAATTTATCGATTATAATAATAATCGTGTTAATGATTACTCGAATATTATTTATAGATAATGGAGATTAGAATACTTAAAGGATGCCGAGGACTTTCCAGCGTTTGGATTTGTTGAGTCTGTTGTTGTTCCATTGTTGTGACAATTGATAGTTCTTGACGATCGTTCACCGACATTATTGCTTATACTAGAGCGACTACACGTATTATTTAAACTACTTTTAGAATTGGAATTTATTCGGCTGCTGCTGCTGTAACTTGGAAGGTCCCGCAGTTCGTCTACAGAGACGGATAGAGATTGGTCCATTTCACGCGACTGGGCTTTAGAATTAGAACAATGTGGCTGAGATAACAATGAGTTTCCGCCTCCAGGCATTAGACAGAATGGCGATCCAACTTGTAACGACGAAGACGGCTCCCGCACATTTTCATCGCACATATTTACGCCATGTCTACAAAAGTCATAAAATCAATGTTCGTCTCAAAGTATATAGGCTCGAATAAATATTGTTATTTTGTTATCATAGGCAAATTTAAAATTGATGTTGAGCGAAATAAACAATTTTACGGGCTACAATTTTTAATTTTGGACGTTGCTTTGAAATATTACCTGCTTTTTGACAACATTGAGGTGGAAGCAGACGCTGTGGCAAGACTAGATTGACTGGATGACGCGGTGGAACGATTCCTGAGAAGAAGTAAGTTATTCATGTGTTGCTGTTGTTGACTGGATTGTCGACTGGAGGTGGATTGAACTTTGAGTCTGCTGGAAGTGGATGTCGTAGCTGCACATGATAATGCGTTGGCCATGGAACTTGTTGAGGCGGACGCGGACGCTACAGCCGCAGCCCTTTGAGGCACAAAACCATCCCCAAGATCCAAATGAAGAACATCTTCACTCAGTAAATTCATGTCGTGAGCAGCAGCCAATGCAGCAACATCAGGCATTTTTTCACTCAAGTGCGATGTGTCCAGAGACGTCAGGGATTTACTGTTACTATTCTCTTGACAAACATCCGAACAACTTGTCGGAGGAATCAGATTTGAGCCATGACTAGAATTCGACGGAGTGTTTCCAACCATTCCACCACCACCACCGTCTTCCATTCCTCCCACACAACTTCCAATGGAAACTCCTCCATTGTATTTTATAGTCTCCAACAACTAAACAGTTTCATGCAAAAATTACAATTTACTGCGTCAAAATTATGTTTTAATATTTACCTAACACCATTAATGTAATTTCATGTCAAGAAAAGCACTTCAGCTCGGAATAAATTGAAATTCACTGACTAAAAGCAAAATTAATGGCTATTAGAAGGAATTAGAATGAAAATTAGGAATTAGAAATAATACAACCACAAAATTGTGTACTATTCATAAAGTCTGTCAATGTCCAATTATTATATTCATTAATTTAATTCGCAATATTTAATTATTGTGCAGTATAAAAATGACTTGTACATACCTGAGCAACATAATCTGGGTAGCCGAATTCTCTCACGACTCTCAGTCGAATATATCTTGAAATGGTTTCTCTAGAACTAATCGAATAATTTAAGGCTCTTTGGTGAGCAGAGCGAAGTTTCTTCTCTCGATACAACATAGCTGTCATCAGTTCGGGATCTACAACTAATGAAACCATAATTTGAAGTATATTTTTCATATGTATTATGTGAAAAGCACAACTTAAAATTACTTGTAGTTTATTAACTAATTCGTATACAAAACGTACCTATATCTTCCAATCGTGGGGAATTACACGTGGTGGAATGCGGTGTGTATTCATTGCTAGGAAAACAGTTATTGGAAGCTTGTCCTCCAAGCAAATTGGGCCGTTTTGACGAAGACATAATATTATTGCTACTGGAAGCAGAATTGGCAGTACTATCAATCATGTATAGCGTGTCCGGAATGGTTCGTAATGTTTTTCGATTCATTGTCGCCAAATTACTGCTTCCCATTAAATTCAAATGATGCTCCACAGAAGCAGTATTTGTAGTTCGATGTCTTATTGCGGATTTGGCTTCTTCGTAAAAAGGAGTGTACAAGCGCGGACGAATGTGATAATTTCTGCACGTGTTAATCCACACATTTGTCTTTTCTTCGGTTATCATGTGAGACGGTGGAATAGATACCTGCAGAAGCAAACGAAAATTCATAGTAAAGATATAAAATCATACCTGCTTACAATTTGTGAATATTTGTTTGTGTACAATAATACGTAAATTATTTGTGCATATTTTTAAAGTATTTTGCTTTTCGCAATGTGCGTTCTATTCTATAGTTTAAAAATTATATCTTACTTCGTACCATTTAAATTAATAATCTTCTAATTATATTGTTAGGTAATCGAGCAATAGTTATTGATTTCTTACCAATCCTCTGCGAACAGCTGATACAAGTATTTCGTTGTTAAGAAGAATGTGATCAGTTCTGACTAATCTCAAAAGGTCGCCCACAATTTCTCTTAATTCGACATCACTAAGATCGCGTCTTTTAATTCCTTTTCTTGTCACACTGTCACGGGTTGTGGTCAATAAATTCGGTTCTAAATAAATAGAAATTGAACACTTAAAATATACTCTTCTCTTGTAAGATTAAGAAAGAAGCGAAATTTTGAAAACACGCTATTGTTTACCCCTGTCTTCTACACGACGAATTAATTGATGTTCGCCCCATCTCAATATTGACTGCAGTATATCCGCTTCAGATGCCTAAAATTGCAAATATTGCAATTAAACAGTATATCATACAACAACAGATAGTAATAAGTCATGTAGACCAGTAGACCTATAAATACCTGCAAAAAGTCTGACTGTAAGACTTCGTGTAAGACCGACTTATCCAATTCCAGAAAGGCCTGAGTTTGTGAAATATTGTAATACTCTTCTCTAAGAAACATAAGGGCTTGTCTTCGAACCCACTGTGAACCATGGGGTTGGGACGACCAACGAAGAACACTCGGAAGACTTTCATAACTTAATTGTTCTATAATTATATCTTCTGACAATTGACACAGCTGATCCAATTCAATAAATCGACCTAAAGACAAAAAAACGTATAACAATTAATTATATTCATAATTGTTTGCCTTTTAAAAAAATGAATCAATCATTTAGCTTCAGGTTCCGAAATTAAGATACCGTTTCGAGAAACGAAAAATTAAATGCGAATTATTTACCAATTTGAAACAGTTCCATAGCTTCCTCAAAACCAGCTGGATTTAATCTTCCTGTAAATGTCAGAGACTCGACTTCGGTGAGTCCTGACCTTGCAGGGTCAATTAAACTTAGATCTATACGGTCCGTGTACATGCATTGCAATATAACTCTGGCGTAACGTTTAGGAATAACACTCTCGTCAAGAATTATTTTACGACTGTGCTTCGAACTGGCTCCGTTTGATAACGTTCCTAAAGTTCTTCTCTGAATTAAAGATCTGCAAAAACATAACAAAATGATTTCATTGATTATTGATTTTATTTTTAAACTACGATGACCTCACGGAACACACGAGCCCCAATAATTCGTTTCGTACATACGTGTTTGCATTTACCGTAATCTAAATATTGGTCTTTAAGTAGATTAAATGTAAGTGAAAATTATTCACCTGAAGAACGGAGATCGAGCTGCAAGGATGCATTTATGACAAGGAAATTGCTCATCTCCAAACACCAAAATGACATCAGAGTATTTACTTGTTTGCAATAACTCGCGTAGATCAGCCTGCAAAACAATATATGAACAATTATTAGCATTTAACAACAAACAAACATGTTTTAACAAAATAATATGCGATTTCTTATTATGTTTCACCCATTTATGTCAAAAAATTAAATTAACATAAAATCGCATTCAAAATAGAGCGTACCTCTAGATTTCTAGGGCGTCCAAACAAGTCCAAATGAGGAATAAAATCTCCATGCGAATTTCCACTGTTGGCTCCAGTGTCTCTCGAAGAAGTGCTAGAAGAATGCATTTGAGTTTCTTCGGTATAGAGAAATCGTAAAAATGAGGAGAAAGTAGGGATATCTATAGACTGATTGTTAAATAAATGAGTATCTTCAATATTGACGTTGGCGACTTGCGATGACGAAGTATTTTGTAATAAACTACGGAAAAATTTCGAACGTTGCATCAGAATTGGCCGATGTGCAGGGAATATGGCTTGAGCCAATATTAAATTAACATCTGAATTCCACTTAAAGTCTAGTAAATCAGCCAAATCCGAACGTATGGACTGTGGTCGAGGACGCGATGATTCGCTCTGTATATATAACTCTTTTTCACAAGCCATAATTTCATATTCTTGTACTATAATATAGAAACAGCATTTTGTCAATATTTACTTCCATTTTCCACACGAACACCAGTAAATAGTATACACCTAGATATTTCTATTTCTAAATTTGACAGAGCAATAATTTTCAGTGAAGATTAATTTAATGCTTTACCTAAAGCGACGATATCACAAAAATTCCAGGATTGAATGACATCTCGCAAAGATCTTCCTGGATCGCTAGATCTTGAATTCCTTCTTCTCCACCAAAATTTTCGTTTTCTTTCCCTACACAATAAATCAGTATACTTAATTTTCCATGCACAAGCAAGTATTCAGCAACAATAATAACCACCATGATCATTACATAGCAATTTAAAAAGAAAAAAACTATACCTGTTGTAGTTTCCTCCAGATCCTGGCATACAAATATTTTGATGGGATGAGTCAGATGAAAAGGCATTTGAAGATGAACCCGTGAACAGTGTATTTGAATTTGAAGAGCCAATAAACTCATCATCTTTAAAAACTGCAAGAATTTGTTTTGTTTTGTCAGAATTATTAGCCTTAACTCCTGCAGCCCCACCACTCAGTTCACTTATGTTGGCTCCCATTATTCTTCTGAATTCAAAATGCACAATCACAAACAAAACTAACCGACTACTTCAACTTCACAACCCCACAAAAACATATCAATCTAATGGTAATTAGATTTCTGTTGTAAGTAACGAAGTCACATTGCACCAAATCACACTGGAACTAAATATTACATTACAATTTGAGATTGTAATAAAAATTGCTTAGGTCACGTTGGGTTAATTAAGAAAATTCAAAATAATATTACATCTGACAAAGATTTGCGGTTCATAAATGATTTGCAAAGTTATTTTTGTTTGATCCCAGTGATCATAATTTAAGTAACCATTTTATATAATTGTTTGTCAATCTTTTCCATCCTTACACTCTAACACAAATGTAAAAATAAAATTACAATAATACAACAATAATGTACTGCACCAATAACACACTTTTCACTGTGTTCAAGTTGTGTTTGGAATTTTTGGTGCGTGACTGTAATTCACTCAAGGTTTTCACGCAAGATTAATGTTAAAGTTAACAAAACACTGTCAAATGCACTTTATGATAAATGTTTGATATTATTGGAAATTGGAATCGATTTTTTGCATAGTCCTTGTATTGAAAGTATTGATCGTGCGATTCTGCTATTATTTTTACTAGGTACTTCACTGTTGGTTATTCTTATTCGTGCATATGTGCATGTCAAAACGATCTTATCTTCCTTTTTAAAGTTTTTTTCTTATTCTGATCCACTTTAGTGATGGAATGAAACCGGAGTATAAATATTTCATTTAGGTAGTGGAACGATCACTGTAGGTCGTGTAGGTGTTATCTAAAATGTAACAGACAATTAGCAATTAGTTTTATAAATATAATGTGCTAAATTTTTTAATAATACTCAATTATTTATCTGACAAATTATAATAATGTAGTTAGCTAAAAACGATAAAAACATGGTAATCATTATTGTTAAATTATATACATTATACGAACACGTTTTTTACCTTGTTAATGCTGATGGCTGAAAATATTAAACTGCTCCCTGTCCAGACTCCCATTCATCATTAGCCACAATAATTACGGTGGATAACAACTCTGATTTTACTGTCATTGACACGACTTACTCGAATTTCGCTGATTGAGCTGTAAATAAGCAAAAAAATGACAAATAATTAGTATATTGTATCAACAACGATGTTTACAAATTGAAGCGTAATTACTAAATCTACTAAATCAAACACATCTTTAGTGTGTAGGGAAAATGTAACAACCAGAATTCATAATAATGTACGCATGTATCTTTAAAAAAATTATTCAATATTGCAGTAGTTTTTTTCTGTATATCCATCCTTGTATTGTATATTGTATACACTTTTTATAGTACACAATATTTACACAATCCGCATTTTATTATAATCAACAATCAGTAGCACTAACACAATACAAATTTGCAACGTAATTAGTAAATAAAAGTATTATTTTATTACTTGCAGATAGTAGTTGGCAATCATCTGATCTGTTTGTACTTCCCCTGCAGACAATGGCTAATACATTATTGACCAAATTAATGACTTTTAAGTTGCTCACTTATTGCACGTCCTATTCTTCTTGCAGTTCTTTCACCCTTAGTTTGATTTCGAAATTAGAATTGTTTGGTGCAAAATGTTGTGTATTGACAAATGGGGCTAAACATAATTTACGTAATCGGAAATAATATTTAAGAAGGTATGGTGTTCTACAAATTGGTTATTTCTTGTTTAGTTCAAGTTGAGATAGAAGAATCTCCAGCAAAGTCAACCTACCTACTAACTGTACCTATTCCAGCAGAAATTCCAGCCAAGATAGTCAATCGTTCAATACAAAGCTACTACCTATTATATATTACATTATTACGTATATATTATATACTCCTGCTATACAAGAACTCCAGAATTTTACGAGAGCAGTAGCAGTAGAGAGACGACAGTGAGCAAGAAGAAGGAACAACCTAAATTTTTTGGAATCTCTGGCAATGCCAAATAGCCAAATACTTATTCAGCCAATTCAGCTACATGTACATTTATCAAAGGGTTAGTAAATACAGTAAATAGAGAGTAGAGAGCCTTTCAACTAGAAGAAGGAATAAAATTCTTCTTATACCTCATACACCTTTTTCTTGTACAGATATATACACACACGCGTAACGCTTAAATGCATATAAAATGTTTTCTATAAGAATTCACTACACAAGAAAGTTAAATGAATACTACAACAACATTACAGATTACGGCATAGCAGTAAGTATGCAGTATGCAGCAATATGTATTGTATATGTGTAAATTCGCTACAGAGATATATACAAAAGGGACAATTCATTAATTACGTACTGCTGATTTTTTAGCATTTTTTTTCTGAATTAGGTATAGGAAGTATATTTTAGTGCGGATTTATATTCACATACAAGAGAGTATCTAGGATTCTGAAAGGGGGGGTTCGAAATATCTAGGGACCCCTAGGTTTTTGTCAAGTAACCGCAGGGCTCAAACCCGACGAGTGCATGATAACAGTTGTAATTACTAATTCAATAATTATTGAATGATAATGAATTTATGGACATAATATTGTCTGTAATAGTTATAATGCACTTCAATTTTAATTGTAGAAATTTAATTTAATAGTGTTAAAAAAGAATTACTATTTAATACTTATGACATCCGCACTGGGTTAATTAGTCTGAGTTTACACATAAAAATAATAACGTTGCAATTTACAATTATAATTTAATTGTCAATTAAAAGACCATCTCTGTCTTGGACTCAGCAATTAATGGACGCTCCTTAAGCGCAATAATAGTGTATCTGAAGAATAAGCAGCACGGAAATCTTACACTGCTGCTGTGCTGTAAGTACCGAAAAGTAGTACAAATGGTAGTTCTCCATTACGTTTTAAGATGGCAGATGCTCTCGTACCTTCAGTTTGATTTCTTTGACAAAATTCTCTTGTGATAATTATCTGGTAACGTCAACATGGAATAAAAATGATGTTTTCTTTACGACAAAAATTAAAAAACGTTTTGCCATTTGCCAGTTAGTTGTAATTTCGTTTTTTGTTTTTTTGTGAATGGACGGTTTTGATATTAATTTCCAAAAACAAATTCTTCATAAATTATATGAAGAAATAACTACCTATGTGAAAACCTTAAAATCCAAATTTACATGAGGTAAAAAGTAGTAAAATAATATAAGCACTGGATATTAAATTACATAGCACATCAAAATATGACATTGGAAGATCATTTTGATTAAAAGATGACTTGAAATGAATTTAACTCATGAATTGAGAATGATACATGCTACATTTTTAAACTGCATTTAATTTTCCAAGTTCATTACGGTACTTGGTTCTTTAAATTCTTAAACAAGGGCGTATCTAAGTATGGGCTCACCGGGCTTGAGCCCCCTTCCGTCTCAGTTTCCGGAAAAAAGTGGTCATTTGAAAAAAAATTGCAACTGAAGGCTTTTTGCCCCTGAGACCCTCCTCCCATTTGTGAATTCTGGATACAACCTTGTTCTTATTCTTAATGTCATTTTCTCGTTGAACTAATATGTTAGTCCAGACTCCAGATAGTCCAGAGTCCTAGAGTGAGTCATTGAAATTTACAATTTTCATTATATTAAACGTGTGTGATGCATTATAAATCAATTGTAAAATACAAACCTTAAATATTTTATATGTAACTGTTAGAAAAACAAATTGCAAACACGAAACTGACTGAACTTCTTATACAGAATAAAAATAATTTTTATATGCTAGTAGTATATTTATTTATGTGTTTTGGATGAGTTTTTAGGTAAACGATGACTTAAATGAAAACAGTTTGCTTTGTACACATCATAACAACAGAATAAATTTATTTCTCGATTTCTCTTCGACACAGTAATTACTTTACCCTCCTTCAATTGCGATCCGAAACCGATGCGTTTGTTTATGTAATCTTAATTGTACAGTGCACAGAAAAAAGATAACGCTTGTAAATCACGATCTATTGACACAACGACAACACACAACACGTATAGTAGAATAATTAAAGTAAAACAAAACATGACTTAATTAAACTTATAACTATTTAATAATAAACAAGTCTTGCACCAACACTTTGGGTTACATTACAGAATACTTTGGAAATATATATTATATACGGGTGTAGTATACAATCGTAAATGGGCCCAAAAAAGTATAAAAAGCGTTTGTTCTACTTAGAAACAATAATCACTAGTACTAGTCCATCTACACCACCATCTTATAAATACCGTACACCAAAAATATCGAGAAAGTTTGCGCTACACTACAGTTTATATGCGAATATATTGTTTGATTGTGTAAGAAGGAGTGGAACAACAAGATTCCACTCTTTTTTAAATTAAATGTTGTTTTCCAACAACTGCCGACAATGACAAGCCGGATAAACCGACGTAGGGAACACCAAGAAATTCAAACCGATCATTGGGCCAGAATTTCAATTCTGGATGCTGCTCCGGAACCTTAAAAACAAAAATATAGTTTTACAGTCAAACTTTTTATGCACAGTCGATATAAAAAAACATACATATCTATAAAGCTATAAACGTTATAAACTTTACATGTATGATAAACATATAAATGTGTGTTTCAACAAAAACTAAAATATAGTACATATAATATGTTAAAGCGTGTGTTAAAGAATGCAGATATGCATGTATAGAATTTTAGAATGTTTTCAAATGAACATGAATGCAGAGATAAGCATATTTTAATTTACCTGATGTTGCGCATCAAAATATGCGAATAAAACACACGCTGTGTATGACGCGATGAAAATGAGTACGTGCCAAAATGCATGTAAATAAGGAAAGTTGAGAGCGGACCAAGTTTCGCAAAATAATTTGTCGTTGATCCAACATGCCACGGCAAGTAACCAAATTGCACCGCATCGTGTTCCCAATCTCAACACCCTGGAGTTCCTACATCTGCAGAAATAAAGAACAGTTAAAATTAAAATTGTACATAAGTCCATCCCACTTCATATGTGAATTTTAATCCTTTTATTTTTATAGCACAATGTAACTAATGAATTAGTGTGTCATCCCTTACCTGTTGAGTTCGCTTATCATCAACATTAACGCAGGAACAGCCAACATCATCAGAGCAAATGCATTGAACGCCGGCTGAAGAAGAGCCAAACCAGAACTGACAATCGCGATCCCTAAAACAAGACCCTGAAACAGGGACCTAAATGTGCAAAAGAAGCATTTTCATTTTAAAAAGCTATATATTTGTTGATATTCACAGAAAATTATAAATGTGTAATAAAATGTGTATTTACCTTTTGTGTTCAAAAAACTGTGGTAGATAATGAGTTGGGTACCAAAGCGCAAAGGCTGCAGCGACAACCCATAAGATTGCAAGTTCGTCCAATAGCTGTCCAAGTAAACTAAGGGTAGCATGAAAATACGCCGAGCAAATTCCAACGACAATCAGCATGAGCCATATTATATGAACCCCTTGGTTGAAGCTCTTCCCGTACGGTCGAAACAACCAAATCAATATCGGAGGTAACGCAAAGAAAAGGACGTTACTAAACTGCAATTACACACAAAAAAATTGTTTTATTAGTATTTTGTATCAAAAATCAATGCGCAGTAATACTTTGAGATATTAGCATATTATAAAATTAACTGGTAAACGTTTATGATAAAATCTAAGAACTAACCGTATTTACGAATTCAGCTATAAAGGGTGAATGACTGTAATTTGATTCACACCAATCCACCGGTGAACTACCAGGTTTTAACATATTTCCTCGTGAAATGCCACACCTTCATATATCTCGTATACAAAATAATCTGAAACAAACACAATTATATAAAAATTAAAATTGTGCAAAAGTAAGCAATTAAAGTTTGTGTAGATTGTGTCTTTAAGAATTAGAAGGAATAAAGTTCAATGTTTCCTTTACAAACATCTTTTTAGTCATCGTTGATGAATCATCCTATTTGCATCCATAATACTATTATCTATTCATATACATCTCTCACTAACAACACGAGTTAGAGTGTGCTTGACTTTCGATTATTGAGCTCTGAGTGCTGACCATGTTCTTGACATAGTACATTTACTATGTTAGTCTTGTGCTTTACCTGTCAATTCTGTATACTCATTGGAATTGTATCTACTATAGCATAATCATATACCATTTTTTACTGCCAATTAGTATTCATGTAGCCGCACATACATCAATACATCATACATAAGATAGACAACTACACACATGACATTATTTATGTTTTATTGCTAGACAAGATTGTTCTATTCATCTGTCACTACACTTTCCTCTGTAGATAACTCTATATAAAACTTTTCTGATTTAGTATTTAATGCATATGCCACAATATTATATAATGTACCTAATATGTATTTATGTCGTGAGTCTAGAATTAAGCCATAATAAGCTTGGACAACGAATGTTGACTTGATAAGTATGTAAAAATAAATATTGATAAGATTAATAAAAGTTCAAGTGTATCTCACCGACCGCCAGGCATCAACAATTGATAATGCAATTGCACTGGTGCACTAATGAGAATCATGTCTTTGGGGAATGACCCAAAGACATGATTCTCATTAATACACCAGTGCACCATTCATTGGCAGCAGTGGTAAACATAAGATTAAAGTCCATTTTGTCGTCATTTAAAAATGGGATTTAAAAGTACGATCCTGTTCACGCAAACCAGCAATAAATACACTCGTTAATTAGAAAGAGATTGTAATGAGATAACTGAACTCTGTCTTGTTAATGGAAATTAAAGTTAATTAGCGTTTTTACTTCCTATAAGTAATGGATATAATATTTTGGGTATCAAGGGCAGTGGCGTATCTAGTATTCAAATATGTTGGGGTGGCACAATGCAGCGACTTGGGGCACAAGTACACAAAAATCGCTTATTATCTACAGCCACAAGCCCCAGATAACCCGTTCTTTGGCAATCTGGGGGTGCACGTTCCCCTGGGGTCTATATGTAGATATGCTCTTGTTGGGGATGTATACTCCTACTACACTTACATTAAGTTATGCAGTATGGGTAACCATTTTTATATTATTCAGACTTATACCGTGATAAAATATGTTACCAAATCTTACACACCTGCTTCAACATATTTACAGCGATTATAATGGGCATAGAAATTGCAAAATATTAAGTATTAAAATATTATTGTATTTACATCTTTGAAGAATATCGTTTTTTCTTTGAGTAATTTCTCGCGGACACTGACCAGTGTCAACGAATTGATTGATGAATTTGATTGTACAGTGTGATTATCCGTATGTAGTTTAAATGCCTTTGGAGCAGTAGAGTTGACGTAGGTAGTACGTGGTTGCAAACTAAGATTTGAAACAAAATGATTATTACTATAGACCTTTGTATATATAATTTAGTCCCAACTGATTAAACGTGTCATTATAATCCAGACGACTCGATTTGAACTTAACAAAGGAGAAACAAAATGACAGATTAATACTGTACATAAATGTACATCCTCAAAAATATGCTTATTTAAATTAAAACTTTAATATAGAATTTACTTCTTCGTTACTCTGATTCATGTAAAAATAGACTGGATTACACAGACAAATACACATAAAAGGAACATGTTAACTTACGGATTATCTTTGAAGTATTTTAATCTTTAAACTTGATCTTTGCACTTGCAGAGACAGAAAGAACCTGGCAAAAAGCAGCGTAAATTCCGTAAAATGTTAAGACGTATAATGGTACTTGGTACTTGTTACGTAGTTAAAGACAGGAAACGAACCAGCTGATCTTACACTTATACGATCCACTACTATTTTAGTCTATCCATCCTTCCTTACTGTACTAACTTAATAAAGCGCACATTCTGCCTTCAGAGAATTCTGAATTGCACACATGAGTTGACGACGACGTAATTTCTCGTGTGGACAAAAATGCATTTAGAAGAGAAAAATATTCTACAATAACAAGCAAGGCAATGCAATGGTAGTTCACCTTGAACTGAACAGAATTGAGCAATACTAATGTAATGTATTATTTCTCTATTTTTGCATCTCACTCACCGTGCTGTGTATCCTATTACGTTTAGTGTGTAGGTTTAGGGTAAAGCCAGTCTTGTACAGATGTCGATACTATTACTAAGAAATAAGTAAAGACGGATGCCTGAATGAAATGAGAACAAAGTTTGCAAAATACAATCATAGGAGTTTCCAAGTATTTCTTTTCCTTTAAGCACTGATAAAAAAGTTTCCCTTGTTATATACTCAAATATGACGTCGCCATATTTCGTCTTTGGTAGTCCCTCCGAAATGGTAATTTTCGCTGTAAATTGGGGAAATTTCCCTTAAATTTACTAAAATTTCCATCTGGACGGGATTTTTCCCCCTAGTTGAGAAATGTTCATGAACATTTCTCAACTAAGGGGAAAAAATCTAAAATATGAGTATTTTAGTACATAACAAGGGAAACTATCAATTTAGCTACGTAATGTGTGAATTGAGCAAAAACTAACAATAATGTCTTTAGTAATCGGTTGCATTCTTATTTTATGAATCATTATGTAATATTATTTTCATAGCGAAACGTTCCATTATTTATTTCTTCTTATTGAATAATCGCAATTTAATGTAACTTGATGTAAGTGCAAAATAAATACTATCCACCTCAATTTACACGTAAAACCAAATAATGTCTTTCGGTTTAATTCTGGCGTGGTTTTCTTATCGGCAAAAATAATAATTGCTTGTTTTGGGAGTGTCAGTTTGAGTCGGTTGGTTTACTCTGCTGTTCAATGCAGAAAAGAATAATAAATGACAGGAGGATGCCATGCCAAATATAGTAAACCAGGCAGAATGAAGTCCATACAAACTCACAAAAGACAATTATCAATGGATATTAAATCATTAATAATGAAGCTCTTCAGTGGAAAACTTTGCAAGTGGAAGTTTTGCAGAGACGGAACTAGGAAGTGGTCGCAAAGTCGCGAATTTTATTTGGGCTGGGTTAAAATTAAACCTAATTGATGATTACATTGCTTGTGCATTACATTACATAAAAAACTAGGTACTTCTGACTTACTTGCTTACCTAACCTGTCATAATAATATAGTGAAAATTAAAGCAGGTAAAGAATTAAAATGTACCTATTTGTTACATAGAAGTATATAAGAAAGAAGTGCTGAGACACGTTGAAACTATTAGTAAAGCTACTAAATGATTATCAAATATTGTTTGTCATCTTTAGAAATAGGGATCTCTAATGTTTTTATATACCAATAAATTATACCAAAAATACCAATGTAATGAATTTAAACATTTTGTAATTCATTGTCAATTTTTTTCAATTAAACAAATCAAAAATAAATTGTTTTTTTTTACTTTTAACATAAAAAGTATAATTGATTTTACTGCAAGAGACTAATAAAGTAGAGGCAATGGCGTACCCAGGATTTCTCTTTGGGGGCACGCTTTAATAAAGTGGCTTTAGGGGAGGGAGCACCACCGCAAGAAACACCAAAAAAGGGTCTTCGGCAATAAATAATCCCCTTTTGCGGATTTTAGGGGCACGTGTCCTCAATGTTTCCTTCCTGGTTACGTTCTTTAGTGAAGGTATTTTTGGTCTAAAAATTTGTATATTCATTTTTGATTCAACCTGACAAAAAATTCTTATATAACAGGGGCGTATCTATGGGCTCACCTGGCTTTTTACAAAAATTTGTGGCCTTCCCCTGCCAAACCTGTCCAGCCATTTGTGATTCCTAGATACGCCTTTGTATATCTTACTTGTAGGTTTTGAGCTCTTTAACGTTAATTGTTAGTTGTAAACATATTTAGAATTGCAAAGAGTTGATATAGTAGTTAAACCACAATCGACAATTTTTGTACAAACTGCGACCCTGTGGTAGTGAAGAGTGTCACAAGGGTGTATCTTATCTACGTATGGTCTTAAGGGCAAGGGGCTTAAAGTTCCCGTTTGTTCCCCCAGACGACTTGAGCACCCCTCCCATTACAAAATTTTAGATACGCCCTTGAAGGGTGATGATGTATACTGTGTGACTGCATAAAGTCGACCGTTGTACCATAGACACTTTCTACTTGATAGGCGTGTGAATTGTTGCATCTGCATACTATTATATGTATTACTTATTAATTAAGTTTCTATTAATAATAGTTATTTTATTAATACTCGTATGCATACGATACTTTTGTTAAAATTTTGTGGTGTACTGTATAGAGCAGCTATTTCGCTATTTGTATACTGACAAAAGCCATCAGTATCAGTAGGACTCTTAAGGTCACCGAAACAATAAGTTGTTGTTTGTGATTTTTTCAGTTCAGTTTATATAATAGTACATTGGTCTTAACAAAAGCACACAAGCAAATAAATGAAAAACTTTACAAGTTACAATTAATTTAGTCAGGTTTATTGTGCATGACTGATACAATCGAACCTTTTATTTTACATTTACACTCATTCATAAATCATAATTTAAGACTCAAGCAGAGCAACTAACAAACAAGTTTGCAATGGATGCCTATGCATATTTTGTATAATAATAATATAATTATAATTTATAATATTTAAAAATGACAATTATGTTATTAATATTTTTGTTGATATTGTTAGCATTATAATATTATTGTTAGTAAAAATATATAAAAAGTATTCTTTGTATCAAAAATTTAATTTAATCTTGGAAAATCTTAAATTAAATACATTATATGCAAGGGCGTACCCAGGATTCGCTAGTGGGGGAAGGAAGCATAGTCTGCACAAAAGTTGAAAAAATCCGAGATAAGGATCTACTATTTTCCGGATCCTGGGTTAGGCACGTGTTTCAATCAAGCGTCTCTACGGTGGGTACGCCCTTGATTAAATAATTCATTCGTTTTTATCGCTCACTTATAATTGCCCATGTCATATTGACAGTTGTTTACTTGCTATTAGTATTTTGATTGTATTTCATGATGATTACAATTTTGTTTCTTTACATAACAAAATATATTAATTTGTAAAACAATCCTTCAAGCATGTAAAAGAAGTGATGAATTTATTAAGACTAACAATATAAGTGGGGGTTGTACGTGTGCCAGTCAATTACATAATTGCCTGTCCTAAAGCAACGTAAATAACAATACCTAAATGAAGATACTAAAAATAATGTTATGCTTTTCAAATATAGTAATAATTTGTTATATTAAGTTTAAGTTACTAGTAGGAAGTTAGTATAGCATAGCTTATTGTTTTATGGACGTCTTTATTTGTATTCCTGTATTTAATTGTATAGAATCATCATCAAACGTTAAATGTCAATCCTACCCTATACAACTAAATTAGTATAGCAGGCATAATAATTATATGATACCTATGTGCAATAATATCAGTGGCTTAACTGAGTTTTTTAGGTTTGGCCTAGATACAATAAAAATCGATTGCAAAAAGTGCAATTTGCATGGTTATTTTTTATATGATTTTGTGTTTCATTGTTTATAAACTTTCCTAGTATGCATTTCACTATGGCATAAATTACGTGTAATGGTTGATTGATAGGTGGACACGGTTCATTGGCATCGTATCGTAATTTAGGTACACATACTATACAGTGCACAAGTAGCAATAAAAATATTACACAGTTCCTCGATAAAGAAATGAGAATGAGAATATGAAGTGTGTAAGAAAAGGATGTCGCGACTACATGGAGGAACACGCAAAACAAAGTTAGGAAAAGTGATAGAATAATAGAAATGTTCCTCATCATCGCATGCATGTCCGTGTGCATTATGCAGTAACAACGCATAATCCAACTTTTAGCATACTTAACAAGTTGACAGTGCAGATTGCACAATCAAAATTGCACCAGAAGCGTTCATTCAACGTGTATTATCCCAGTAATTGCCCTATAATTGTATGTACATACATTACGTGATCTTTTTTGCGTGTATAAGAAAGGTGTTGCTTATTCTTATTAGTAAATAGGTACACCCGATGTATAATAATATGCAAAAAATGTATACCTATACATTATACACCAATAATGTAGTAATATATTATACTCTACAATGTTTCATGTACAATTTTATGACAAAAAAGGATACAAACGAAAGAAGAAAAAAAAGTTTGCTCATTTCATTGTACTTTTCGCATTATACTACTAAATGGACAAACAAAAGGATTATTATTATTCTACCTACTTTGTTGCGTATACTAGACATCAGAGTATTGTATGATATATGAGGACGGTGTGAGAAAAGTGAGTTTTGTGAGTGACATGGGTTGAAAATTGAAATAGTTGAAAAGTAGAAAAGTATGATTGGATGGATGGATACGAGTTAGATGTAAATGATGCGTGAACTGTTGTAATCCAAGTTGTAACAGTTGTAAACGTTGCGTGAAGTGATTTTATAGTCGGAACTGCTTCCGCTCCGTAGCTTTAGCTCGCATTTGCCATTTTCAACACACAAAAATGTATTGTGTATATTTCTACACAGTGGTGGAGTGCATAGAATCTGCAAATCATATAGCCATAGCCATAGCTAACTAACTTACTTATATTATATACCTACCTGTACATTCAAATATTATATGTATGTGCGGCGAGGTTACTTATTATTATGACTGCAACAATAACATTTAGGTATAGTTGTGGCGTATACAGACTCAGGCTATATATACCTACCTAGCTAAAAGTTTAACTGTAATAACAATAATAATATTTAGTAAACTTTTAAAGAGAGTCATTCATTTCATAAGTGCATGAATAAGTGAAAGTGGAAGAAAACTGAAAACCAAAAGTCCATCATACGTACATAACACAACTGAGCTACAGTATAGTAGTGGTACGTGGTAGTAATAATAATAATAATATACAAATGATATTTTCTTACCTTTTGCCTTGTAATGCTACAAATATTCCTATTATTGTAGTTAGTAGTAGCATGGCATAGCACAGTTAGCCCCAAGATCTGCTTAAGATTGACTTACACACAAAATTAGATACCTACGAGAGATTAGAGATCAAATCTTTAACCCTACTACACAAAATTACCAGTTCTAACAACAATTAAGACAATTACGTCGTAATTGGATTTTTCAGCTACAGTACTAGTAGTTACTTAGTCTATGATTACACGTTCATTTAATCCTTGTCTTTTTTCTATCAACCGCTACGAAAACTCGTGTAATGACTCAGTCTTCTGTGTAAAAGTGTTCGTCCGCAATTCGCAATTAACTAAAAGCATGTACAACTACTTTACGTGTAACAACAACTAATTTGACGCATAACAACATATACGATCTGACAGCCCAGAAAACTAACAACTCACAACTAATTAATACCACAATGCCTATGTAGGTATTCATATTTTTTATTATTGTAATGGTATTGAATTTATATAGTTCATGCGTAAAGTATAGTACACTGCATATTTTCTGTAGCATGTCTTAATTCAGATATAATACCAATACCGACCGAGTATTGACTTGCAATTATTTTTGGCTGTTTTTTTTCTTTTTTTTTGATAGACATTTCCCATGTTATTATTACTGGTAAACATACAGGAATGTGAAATGAAGTGTAGTGCACGCTCACGCTGACTATTGCTCTCTATAGGTCATTTACGATTTTTGAACTTTTTTGTGATTTAACCATACAATAAGTATTACAATGCTGTACGTTAAAGAAAAATGTGTATGCACAATAAATATCATGTTATGTATAGATTGAAGTTTTGTAACTACTACCGGTAAATGTTTTTTCCATCATTTGGTGATTGACTGATGGCTTATGGGATTTCTTTCCTTGTGTCAATGATTATATAAAAGTAGGTATATAGGGTGAAGCATTTGAACACGTAAAAAGTGCAACGTGTTCTCATTATTCCCATTCACCACCACTGCAATAAAAAATAAAGCATCTTGCTGTCTACATTGTGTTCTATGCAACTGGTGTATACCGGTAATAGTTAGCAGAAGAGATGAAAATGAAATTATTCATGTGGCACTACCTACTTAAAATATTTTGTTCCGTCCTATATTCAAAGATGCTAAATTACTTACACTACTAAAACTGAAATGTAGTAGCTCCATAAAATATTAACATAACCTCAAAGCTACCTAAATGCAGAAGGCAGAGAATAAACAAGCATAGAGCCGTGGCCAAAGCATTAAATTATTGGAGAACGAGTCTGTGCAACAACAAAAACAAACAAGATTGACTCATGACTTCATCAAAATGAGAAGGAAGGAAAGAAAGAGCCTTTTTTAAAGGAAATAAAAAAAACAATTTCATTCATTCATTCATCCAATCTCAAATGAGTTTTGCCCTTACTTACTTTACAACCTGCATATGCCTTTATAGGTACTGTAAAATTATATTATAGTAGATATCCAATATACATGTATGCATGTACTACAAGACTTCTCACTTATTCTCTATATAGGTATCTCTAACTTACATAAGACATTATTACTGTAACGAGCCAAACTAGCAGTTACATACTTTATAATCTAATATTATTTGATTGTTTCAATATACTTAGGCATAATACACAATCCACACACGTAATAATAAAATTGTAGCTCATGAAAGCAGCTTGGTGTATAGTAGAATGATTCGATGGGATCTTTATGTGAGTGCATTGTATATAGCAGAGATGTAGTAATGCGATAAGAGTTGCTAGTAGAGTAAGAAAATGAAATAAATACGAACAGATTGGGATTTTAGTAGTTAATGTAGGTACATTTTCATTTTTTCTTATCTGTGTGCAAGTGAGTAGTTGTCCATGTGGAGACAGATACAGACAGAGAGACGGCGTGTATTTAACTGTTGTTATCTTTAATGTATTTATTAATGCAGTTCGTTCGCGTGGTTAAATTGAGCAGCTACAAATCTAGAAGGTGTATCGTTTACACTCGTTGATTCGTTTTTACTGCAATCACACATTACAATCTGAGACAAATCTGAATGAACTGCAGTCAAGCGAAGAGTAGCCAACTCAACAGTTTCATATACACGCTTAACACGCTCGCTCTTTTCATGAAATCGAAAACACCCACAAAGAGAGGGGCACCCAGAACACAATTCTATCCTAAACCTTTTAAATACACTTTTATGTGTGTTATGGTGTTACTACTGCAGTTTATGTGCAGTTAACCATTTTTGTGTAATATTTCTTATGGAATAAACCATTTTGCTACATTATAATGCAATTCTATGTAACATTATTTAAAAAGAACCGTGGAAACATAACCAAAATGCATGCCAAGAGTACCTAAACGTTTCAATTGTATTGTATATGTATTTTTTAGGTACCTAATACTTCTGAATGCATTTCTGTTTTATTCATTGCCTAAAAACTTGCCGGATGCCGAACACGGGTGTGGGAACTGAGAACTGCATTCATAATTCTATTTTGAATAAAAAATCGTACTTACCTATAAGAAGCTTACCTATGTATGCAAATACTTGTATACTTTATCTAGTTGAGACAGTTGAGAGTATTACATGTTTATTTTATTCATCTTTTACCACCAACACCAATCGCTTAAAGAATTGTTGTTGAACAGCTTAAGCTGACTGAAGTCTTAAAGAATTATTTTGTTTTTAGCATAGAACTTCAGCAGAGCAAATGCACAAACCATGTAATAATTGTAAATACATTTTTTATGTATACCAAAATCAGCCAGACAGAAAATCACTTTTGGTGGAAACTTCCGCCGACTGCCACTTATAGAAACGACAAGTTCCTTTCGTTCGATTAACATGTTTTTCTAAGTGTTGTCACTTGCTAAAACTTGCTATACACACTTTAAATACAGCTAAGAAAATGAGTAGAGCACCAACCATGCATTATAGTTGGTTCTAGTCAGATGAATATAATAATATTGGATAAATAACATGTTAGTGTTCTTTATAAATGCTATGAGAATTTAATAGTCATTTAAAACGCAGTAAAGAAACATTTTTATATTAAATGTTTCTTTACGGCTAGGCTACTTTTAAATGTCATTGCATGTTGGCAAGAAACTCCAATACCACCGGTATAATCTAGTTTTTATTTTTAACTACATTCTATACATAGGCACATAAATATCTCCTGTATACTTACCAATGCCAATACCCCAATAACACCAAACTATACTCTAATATTTACAATGATTAAATAAATGCTACACATTTAATATCACAAAATTATACACACGTATAGTATCTGTATATATACAGTCTAAATTTAATGTTCATACATAAACATATACTTTTATATTTAAATATACATAATTTGTAATCATATAATAAAATAAGAAACTACTTACTCACATACTTATAACTGCGGTCAGCAGAAAATTGTTGAATGCTAAGTTTACTACAATACAACACAAGTGTACTAAAACACATGTATAGTTTAATTGTAAAAGGTCAAAGATTGCAATTAAAAACAAGTATAAAGCAATGACATGAAAGCTGACTTTAGCATTTACCTACTTACACACATACTATACACATACTAGTACAATAAATAGTTATTTATAGTAACTACAACAAAACATTAAAAAAATTCTTCTATGAATGAATGAATACTATTTTATACACATAAGCACGATAATTACCAGAGTCTACTAGAGACTCTAATGCAAAACAGATGAAATCAAAAGAATTACGTACAACAACACATGCAGAAAATTGTTGGCTCAATGAAAACGAAACTGAAAACCGTATCAATAGTTCTAGTAGTAGTTAGTACTACTAATATTATCAATGTACGTACGTACCTCTCCTTTTAGTTTAGTTAATTGTAATTTGTAATAGAACATGTCAGTATAAAATTATTATGTAGATATAGAAATGCTATATTATTCTTTCTAAGTGAATAAGCGTGTGAGCGAGGCAAGTGGAGTACAAATGCAAATAATATATGATTACCTGAGTACAGTACAGGTAGGTGTATATAGAGTGGCAGAATTTTGCTGTAAAATCCCAAGAAGTGGAGTGGAGACGTATAATGTGTGAGTTTGTGTGTGTGTGAACCTGTGATCTGAGAATTCACGAAGTAGGGAATAGAAAATATTATTAAATTCGTATGAAACAAGCATAGCACAGTTCCTCTATCCTTTCCTTCCTATTAAATATCGCCTTTTGCTTCATCTCCTCTTTCTACGTGTGTACTTCTATTATTCTCTACCTCTTTATGTGCTACCTCAACACTCGCACTCTTGTCTGCTTTCAAGACTTGAGTTGAGAGACCTGAACAAAATCTCATATTCACTTAATTCACCTGCATTGCCTACCTGCCCTCCTCCGTTACTATAAAAGCGACAATGAGCCATCAATCGCACATTACTTACTTTTACTGTCTTATTGGGAACACTACTAGCAGAAATATTCGGTTCAAATCATAGTTCACTATTTTCTGACTGTTTCAGTACCACCACAAGAAATCAACATGAAAACCACACTTCTTTGGGTAATTTCAATATTTTTATTGGTCTTGCTGTCAGTAATGCTCTTTTCTCAATTTCCCCATTGTCTAATTCTCAAATCTGTTTTTCTTTTATTCTTTTGCCGAATCTAGACTTATTTTTGTTATTTTCGATTGAAATTCATTTTGGTTCAACATTTTATTTGTGCAAATGTTGTTTTTCGTTTCTACTGCAAAATATAATTTTTAGACACTTTCCTATTTCATAAAAGCGCTTTATATTGTTTTCCTATAATTTTATTGCTGGTAATTGTTATTGTATTTGTGTCCGTTTCTGTTGGTGTGTCCAAATTTTTGATTTCGGTTGTTTCATTTTTATTCAGCTTTTCGTCTCCGTCGCGGTTGTTGCCATCACGGCTCGTCCTCAGTTTGGAGGAGGTGGCGGCGGCGGTGGAGATGAAGGAGGCGATTTCGGTGGATTTGGAGGAGGAAGCCCACATGGAGGTGGATTCAGCAGTGGAGGAGATTTCGGAGGATTTGGAGGAGGTTCCCCAGGAGGAGACGAAGGTGGTGATGCTGGTTCCTTTTTCGCCGGTTCTCCAGGAGGAGGTAGTGGTGGTGGATTCCACAGCGGCGGCGGTGGTGGTGGCGGAGATTTCGGAGGAAGCAGCCCCCACGGACATGGTGGAAGTTTCGGAGGAAGCAGCCCACACGGTAGCGGAGGATTCGGCGGTGGAAGCAGCCACGGCTCCAGCAGTCCCCATGGTGGTGGTGGTGGATTCCACAGCAGCGGCAGCCCACACGGAGGTGGTGGTTTCGGAGGAAGCGCTCCAGGAGGAGGATTCGGATTCCACGGAGCTGCTTCTCAACAAAGCCCATCTGGATTCCGTGGAGTCAGCAGCGGAGCATTCAGTCCATCTTCTTCTCCCACACGGGGACGCAACCCATCACCAGCCTACCACTCCAACACTTATTCCCCAAGTGGCCGTGGAGGTAGCCAAGGACCATCCAGCTTCGCAGCTGATGAACCTGAATCCTTCGATTATTAAACCAATTATTAAAAATCGCCCCAACAAAATTCGTCGTTGATCCTTTTGTAGTATTTACAACTGCTGCTTCCGTTTTTGTTTGTCTATTTTAGCTAGCTGTAAAATATGATGTGTAATTTACATTTTTTACATTACAAATAATGTCCTGCTCGTTCGTTCTGTGATACAATGGACACAACTTTTACAAGGAACGTGATTCAATAAGAGCATTTCTACTCTGTTCATTTTTACAATAGTAATTATGTTTTTTGACAGAGTTGTGTCAATTGTGTCTCGTCTACAATAATTGTTCTTGTTCCTACTATAAGATATAAAATAAGATACAAAATTTGTATTATAAATAATGAAATGTATTTACTAATTACTTTAATGGAAAATCTATCTCTCGTGATACGCTTTCTTCAAAAGTTCAAGTTGATACATCGACCTATAATGGAAATTGTTCTGTATCTACCTTAAATAGTTTCAGAGTGTACCTGCTGTTGTCTTATACCTACTATTATTACTTACTATTTTTCTAGTCCTCACAGTCGTTGAATGAATAATATTTTACAAATCTTGTTAGCAGAATTACTCACTAGCGTTCTTTTAATTTCATTTTATATCATATGTGGCATATATCATACGACATATGCCACAGTTTTGCGGAAGACTCCAATCTGAGCTTTAACATTAATAAAACAAAATTTCTAT
>JABASD010002352.1:0-27642 GCA_019776165.1 Pogonognathellus flavescens
CGAGATAAGTCGTCCTACCAACATAACTGCATAAAAAAGTTGGACGACAAATATCGTCCTGCCTTTTTAACAGGTTAACAAATTAACAAACGATTTTTCATAATATTCTATACAACATGCTATACACATAAGTATAGCTAAATACTAAACAATCCTTTGGTACATAATAGTAACGGCCTACATATGTGAGGCCAAGCTCGTAGATGGGGTCAATCTGTCAACTCCTTCATGACCTTTGACCTTTTAGAGTAACTACTGTGTTATAACAGCCTAAAATACTAATTATGTTCTAAATAAGGTCATGTGAATTCCATTTATATTTGAAAGTGAAGCGTCCAACTTTTGAATTGAATGTGTTGATATTTCTATAAATTAAAATTGTTTTTAATATATGTTGCCAGACTATAGGTATTGTATAATACAGTGTGTTGATGTCGCAGCTAATGCTATCGTGTCATAGTTCACAACAGTTTCACTGCTTACTTTGTAGCTTCCATGGACCGTTACAAACGGTTTATTACTACTCAATATTATTTTTTTGCCTTTTAATTCGCATTCATACTTTTATCATATATATACAAAAGAAACTAAATATGGAATGAAGATGATATTGAAGTAATTGAAGTACAATTTGTGTAAGTTTTATCGCACTCTATTATTCTTACACGTACAATTACAGATAATTAGTAAGTAACTCAAGATACCTAAAACACTCTGGAATGAATGATGAAATATTCTACTCCCAACCTTAAACATTAGTACATATTATATTCACAATTAGTCTTTATATAATCAAAGTAAACAAAGAAATTGCCGCTTGCGTAATAGGTATAATTATTTTGTCACACGTATCATCGTCATTACGTACTCATTATTTCCTTGATAATCTAATCTGTTCATTGTTTGAAAGTAGGCATTTTTATGGCATGACGTACCTTTGCTTACTAGTGTGAGATAAATGCATTCATATGTAGGTATATAAAGTTGGCTGCTTGTACCAAACAATGCGATGCAGTATGATAAAATATTGAAATGCACATTATAGTAGTTTAAATAGTTATACACCTACACGTTATGAAATTGCGACTGTAAAGAGATGTTTAGTATTCCTTACATTAGCAAATTGATATTGTATTATATAATTACTTCTGTTTTCTGTATTATAGCTTCGTAGCAAATTGTGAATATACATATCTGTAATACCTACTTTGTAATAAGATAGCTGTTCTGAAACATTTATCCTTGAGACTGCTAGTTTGCTGCAGTATCAATTGTATTCGCAGTAACAATAAAACATAAGTTTCAACTAAATTACCTTACATCGTGATAGTCGTAATGTGTTTGTTAATCAATTTGTTTAATTAACATTTCCCATAATTAATGTCATTAATTTTGAACGCGTTACAATACATGTACATTACACTGCATGCGCAAACAACATGAATTAATTACATTTACATACTTTTGTAAACTTGATTTGATTATTTATAAATTATAAACAATTTTTAGTGAACTGAATTACAAAATTAACAACATTGAGTAATTTCTATCCATGGATGCTAATGCTACTGTGCAATTTGCGTTTACGATTACACATAGGAGGAAATTGTTCGCTACACAGTTGTACATTACCCTACATACCTACTATCTGTATCTACCTAGAGTAACAATACCTAAACGTATAAATATCTATACGTTTGTAATGCTATTATCAGCTATCAATTATACCTATCAAACAAACATGCAAATTAAACTTTGATATGTGAATAAATTCTTATGTACCCTTTCATTCACCTACGTGAAAACAAATACTGTAATAACCACCAGAAAGAGGAAAACCAAATTGGAAATTAAATTTATTTACAGTGTTTGCGCTAAAGCATTACTCATTCCAACGAATATATAATACCTATATTATACTCATAGATCAATGAACTGCTTACACATGGTAATCATGATTCAAAATAATTGCAGTACACTTAAACACCTACATAAAGTTACGGCTTAAAACATAAAACTCATTGGTCTGCAAATGGAATGCTCTTGATAGTCTGGACAGAGCCGACCATAGTCAAAAAATAACTTGCGGAACTTCTTTTTCTGTATTTATTTGGACTACATGTCACATGAGACAAAAACATTACAACATGCAGCAAAACACTAAAATTACATTTTTCATTATATTATAAGAAATGATGTTGCTTTATCTATCTGAACTTATTATGTCGTGTTGCGTACTCCCCCACCCTACTACGTGGAATTCTCAATGCTAATTTACTGAATCTTTCAACTAAATAAATTATCATGAAAAGCTGTGGTATGCAAAATGATACATATATTGGTTATAGAAAATCCGACTAAAGTAAGCATTACAATAAAGACCTCCATTGTATGTGTACGTATCATAAAACGTCTAGTATGAATCGGCCAGTTATCTAGTAATCTCCTATCCTATGATAGATTATTACAAATTCTGCGTGTACTACAAACACCTCGGGCGTTAAAGCATTTATAGCCGGAAATTACAACAAACAATATATATAATAAAGCATGTCTATTGTAACTTTTCTAGAGTATTTATTCAGTACCCACATGTAAAGGCATAGGATGATGCAAATTCATAAATTCTGCATGACATATGTACGTTTTCCATGTAAGCAAACAAGTCTGGTAGTCAAATTTTTAACCAGGATTACTCATAAGTGTAATGGTAAATTACAATAATTTGATAGAAGAAGGAAATGATTAAGCACTTTAACGTAAGTGCAAACCTACTTAACTTACTAGCTGTTAATTAAGGTACTCCTCACACCCCATGTAATACCAAGTAACACGCTGTGGGGCATCATAATGTTTTTACGTTAAGAAGTTAAAACATTATGTCGTGTCACTAAAATCTACATGCAGGACGATGTTACAATCGTGTAATTCCTGAGGTGTCTCTTGCACCCTACGATACGGAGAATTTACCGCAAAACTCCATTTTTAGTACCAATATATCCAATACTATAACCAATATATAAAAATTGTTTTGCCACGTAACAAGTGAAAATAAAAGTCATAAATCAAGCACAAAAATACATTTTTTGATACTGTATAAGTATATAATGTACTTATGTGTAGGTTCTTCAGCATATGTAGGTATTCGGTTAACTAAAAGATAACAAGCGTAGAGTAGGTGTAGTAATCCAAGTACGTGTTGCAACGTTAGTTTGTTTTACAGATAATCTTGTACAATAACTCGTAACCGACATAATGAGTAACAACATGAAATCGATTAGGTATTTACCTATTCTTATCTCTTTGTTTGCGGCTAACTTTTTGCCATTAAATTCTAGTTTTGCTCAAATATTTCAGTAATTAGCCACATATACACCGTACTGTCGTTTTTGTATTTACATCACAGTATATTTCGCAGTACATTATTACGTACTGTGTACTTACCTTCTTCGTTGCTCTAAATTTCCAGTTTTCCTGTGTACTGAAGAATTAAGTTGAGCTATTTAATAAAGCATTTTATGATAATTCAGGCATGCACCTAGTATACTACAGTAATACACCTACATACAGCAGAATGCCTTTATTATTTCAAAACTGCGATTAGGAATTACAACTATAATACAACATATAAACAATTATTAGTCATTCTGTCAATCATAATTTAAGTACACATAGGTATATGTAAAAAATCAAAAAATAAATTAGTAATGTTACCTACAAATGAGGAAAACAACACTTATATGCGGACAGTGGAAGCGGTTTGTTAATGTTGTTAAGTATTTATACACACAAGTACATATATGTTTACACAAGAGTTAGGTATGACTATCACAAATAATCACATAATGTATACAAGCGTTGGTATAGCCCATATACTACTTATTGTTAGTATGTCTCATTTTGTATGCTGTTAAAGTATTTTCAGTCCATAGAACCTCAATTATGTAAGATCCACCGATACTTACATAAAATTTAACACCTAGCAATAAAACGTATAAAATAGTTTTGTTAAGAACATCGACTACACTGCTACGTGTGTATGTAGCACGGTATAGCAGACTTTCAACTTTCGCTTTCTAGAAGTCAAGCAATTCATCAAGTCATTTGACCATGAAACTTCTCAAAGTCAGTGTGTAAATAAAATAGTAGTAGTACAAAGAAGAGTCGTTTAAGTGCAATCAGACAATCTATATCCAGAATATTAATCCTTTTAAACAAACTTATATACATAGAAGTTCATTTGTATTGAGATAAATAAGTAAATTGAGCACACGTAAATTGTGGTCATATATATAACACTGATATCTCATTTCCTAGTTTAGTTAGCGGAATAATCATATGGTTTGATTTTCAAAGGCATAGCATTTTGGGACTTATACTGACGGAATTACGTGTATAGAGTATTCACTGACAGAATGACAAAAGTATACGAGATTTCAGTTAGTGCAGTTCAGTGCAGTCATTATATGCTTTACAAAGTCGAATGTAGTAATGCGGCGCGTGGGAGTGAAATAGCAGTAAGTGAGACGAAAATAGATATTTGATCGTTTCTTTTATAGAATCCTAATGTAACATAATCAACATAACATTCTTCACTAAATCAGAAAACTAAATCAATCAAAAAGTGCCAAGCCTTCGTAGAAACGAACTACGTAGAAGGTGCGCCATAAATAATCCGTGGTATTTAATAGCAAAAGTACATAAACCTGGACGATATAAATCCAAAGATGACTGCGATCATAAGTTTTCCAATCATCCTCAAAAATGTATCATCTGATCTTTACTTGATTCATTCGCATGTAGGTAGTTTCACATAAACCGTAAAACTATCAACATAAGCACTGAAAGGTATATAGAGAGAAGAAGATTGAGTGTACTAAAAGGTAATAGGATATGAATGAGAGAGATGATAGGTGAAGGTGGGCAATACATAACACAGCAAACCAGTCAAGTGCAAGTTAAGTAAGTGTCTGTGTAAGTGTTGCTTTGGCTCACTTTATTATATTATTTGCCAGCACATATTTATATACACAAGTGTTCTGTGTGCGTGTGTTGAAGTGAAGCAACTTAAGTGAAAAGGATATGAACAACAAAACGAAACTCATTTCAGCACAGGCGGTGGTAAAGTATTCTGTGTGGAAATGAAGACAGAGTGGTGGTACTACTAGTAGCTGCATAATATACAAGAAAAGCAAGCAAAGTCAAAAGGTGCTCTGTGATAAAAACAAGTGTATATACAACAGTACCCGACAATGTTACAAAGTAAACAACAAGTACATTACACACAAGCACACTCACACTAAAACACATACCATCTCCCATACATCGCACAAGAGATCATTCAAAACACAAAATATTTATTTCTATTTACATAATTCATATATAAAGTTACCTCTTGTACAGTTTTGTCTGCAGGTTTTACAAACACCTATATATGATAGAGTTACAAAACCTATCAGTGTGTAAAATAAAAGTAAAATTTGTAAAGTGTTGATGAAAGGTGAGGAGGAGAGGGATGGATATGAAAGGTTAGTGTTATGCAAGGTGGATTATTTGATGTGCAGTGTAAAAAGGCAGTTTTTGTTCCATGTGAGACTATTGACTAAAACTGTGTATGCGTATGTGTTGTTGACGTACGTGTATGTGTTAGAGACAGATAGGTGACTACGTTAATGCAAAAGTGTTATTTAGATGACCATCTTTTTGAGTAAGGTGAATGGAAAAGGTAGACGATGGATAGACGATGATTGGGGAAGGGATGGAAAGAATAGGAGGATGGGAGGGGAGAGATGTGCTCTTCTCGTGTAGTCTCTGGTTACGTTAGGTTGGTTGGTTATATAGGTACGTAGGTTGTTATGTTGGATTGAATGTGATGTGAATCTCGAATTCTACTCTTCTCTCTCGACTCTGCTCGTACATTATTACACAGGAACGATGTGTGAGAGCAAGTAAATGCTCAAGTAACGTACGTAACGTGTAACGTAAAGCAGAAGAGTTGATTTGAACTGGCTGATGCTCACCTTAGTTTTGGCTTGGTTCCCTGCTGCTGGACCAGCCACCAGACCCAACAAGCACGAAGGTAGCAAAGCAAGCCGAATCAGTTCTCTCACCGAGTTCTGCCAATGTGGATGTGTACTACCCGCTCCCGCTACACACTCACTTTCTCACTCACCTTATTATACTCTACTACATAGACCACACACACGCACAAGCACATAGTTTACCTTTTAAGACTCTACAAATAGTTTCAGTTCGTTCTCCGCTTCTTTGCTCAGAATTTTATTTGCACGTACAAATACACTTACCACTTATTTTGTTACCTTTGTGGTCCGGCTAACACCGGATAGACACTCAATCGTATAACAAGAAGCAGAAGAGAAGAAGAGACCATCATTTTGAGAGTGTTGGCTTATATACGACTCTCTGCACAATAACAACAACAATAATGTACCTTCGAGGATAGGATACGACTACAAGACTACAAGTGCTTTACTATTACTATAAAAGATTATTTAATAAATAAATGTTCTTACTTTACTACTGCTACGGCTACAAATAGTGTTCTGTGGATTGTGTGTATACGTTACGTGTGTATGTTAACTTGTTTGTTGTGTTGTTGGATGGATGCGGATGGTGAGAGACTTTTTGTTTTGTATATATACAAACAAAACGTACACAAAACATGAAAACATGACACATCCCAATTGACATTCATCATTGCTTCCTCTGGCGCTGATTGTCACTTGTCGTTTTGCTCTCTTATGTCTTATTGTTGTCAAGAATTAGGAATAGGAGTGACGTGACAGGAAAGAAAACTCAATTTGATTTGTGATTTTCACTTGACAAGACAAAAAGACACATAAAAGAAAGTCACAACACACAGGTTCATTGTGTACTTTTCTTCATCCTTATATATTATTACAGTTTACCTCAACACTTTCGCTTCCCCTGTGAGTTCAGCTGTTTATTTGACAACTTTATCATTTATTTGCACACTTGTTCTCTTATCATTCGACGGATTGAATGAAACAAGTTGATTTGACTGACATGAGTGTCGGTTTGCACACCAAAGTGGAAGGAGAAACTACTTGCACTTACAAAACTACCTGCGCTTCCAGGAGAAAATTAATTTTCCTGCTTTGCTCAACTTGTAAGTAACATTGTCGTCTTATCGTTATTAGCAATTATTGGAAAACGTCCTTTATACCCGAGAAGAAAGAGGAAGATGATGGCAAGTGTCAGCCAGGTCCAGGCCGCCGTTTCCAATTCGGCCAGATGTCGCCGGAAACAAGCCAAACCGCGCCGAAAAAAAGGTCAGTTTCCTGTCATCTCTTTACAATGCCTTCACATTTTTGCACAGATTTTTGCATACTAATTTTACACACATAAAACTAAACAGGGTAACTTTTACTATTTATATTTTTAAGTTACGATACAAACTTATGCACCTGCTTCCAACAATTTCTTTCTGTATTTATATTCTCAATCTCACTATTGACAGATTTGCTGATTTGCATAAAAGGTGCTATGTCGTAGAGGTATGTGCACTGCGTTGCTTTGCACATTCTGCATGCTAAACCGAATGAGATTAGATTCTATATCAGATCGAATACGCAGTACCAGTTCTATACAACTTGTTACAAAAACACAACGTGAATATATTTACATTTACCATATGCAAATTTTCCAATCATGGCAATACCTTTGTATTACGTATTAAATTACGTTTACTAGTGATGAAAATTATCAAATAATTGAGAAATATTGACAATTTGTATCCACATTTTTATTCGTGTAAGTCGTGTATAAATATGTAGCTACGGATTTTGTTTTCCGCTTTATTTTTCTCAGAATAAGTCGCTCACAGTCAGTACTTTAATAATTATTAGTCAAAATTGTGTGAATCATTAATATTAATTACCATTTATTAATTTTTACATTCAATCTGCAACGTAATATTGCATAACAAGGTGTTTTGAATATATTAATGTCTACATCAGTGCAAAATGCATTATCATTTCCATCTTAATTCCAATGTATTTATGTATAGCTTAAAAAGGGAAGCTATGGATAGACAAGGTTGGATTTTAGTGCATATTCCATACATAACATTTATTATGAAGATTATTGCGTATACATAATTATAAGTATCTACTGTATTTGCATACGATGACAGTAAGACATGACACATGTTTTTGTAAACACGGTTTGACTGAGAATAAATTATCTTGGATATTTTAAGCAATAATATTGGATATAGTGAACGTAGATTTGTACATTCGCAGCATCCCACTTTTTGGTAGGTCAATTTATCTATTTGAGGAGGAGCAAGATTGTCGTTGTCGTTAAGTCAGCTGCTTGGTGTGTCTATTCTTATCCGTCATTCTCTGTTAATTTACGTACATTTATTATGAATGGTTGAAAATGAAAGGGAAGAAATTAGAAAATCAGTTGTAATTCTTTTGATTTTTATACTTACGTGGGGAATAAAGTGGTTCGTTTGGTTACATGTAGTCAACAGCTACTTGGATCCTTCCAGAATCCCCTATGGATTTGAATCTCTCCACTTAAGTTATATGCCAGCATCATAGTCTGTGTGTATACAATGTTGGTTGATGTGAAAATACACTAGTTAGATATAAGCTCAGCTAGCATCTCTTGTATGCAGCTCAAAGTTGTATTCAATGTTCTACTCGGGAAGACAAGAACGTTTGTAAGCATCACGGAAGACAAGTGACTCTCCCTGACTGCTTTTTTGCATCATCAGATAAAGTAATGCGTATATAGCGGTGAACTTTTATACTTGAAAGTAGTTAAGGAAATAAATAGGCATATATCTTTTCATTGCACACTCTTTATGTATGCGATATAGATATTTAGCTTCACAGAGAAAATTCACAAAGCAGATCAAAACTTTGGAGAGTTGTGTTCAAAAGATTTGCCAGCAAGCGAGGAGAGACGAGAAAAAGAGCGTTTGCACTTTACAGGCAATAGAGCCATTATACAAAGTCAAGGAAGGCTCTTCAACTGACAATATGCAATTATATCTGAAGGTGTTTTTAAAAGATTTATTCACAGTCGAAAATCATTTTTATGACTTTTCACTATATCAAATCAAAGTTACAACCCACTTCTCTCTCATAAATGTAAGAACAAGTACAATATTTTAGCTGAGCAGAAGTTAGTACTTTGTCAGTGGGTTTAAACGCTCCAGTCTCAAATGCAATGGGATTTGGAAGCAATGTACATGAGAACTTATAGTGGTGTATTTTATTGGGGTGTTCATGATATTTATTATGTAAAGGAGACAGAAGGTAAATGGTAAAGTACATGAATGGAAACCTGAAATCCACGCCAACGCCAAAAACTGATCTTATGGAAATTGGAATCGGTGGTATTATGTTATCCATCCCTAAATCTCTGTATCACACAAAAAACCCAACTCTAATAACACACTCAGTCTGTATATCTGTGCGTACAGTGTACACATGTGTATTCAGGGCATAGAAAAACTAAACCTATTGTAAAAATAAATTTTAATGTGATGGAGGTAGGCAGTGAAAACTGTCGGTCTCTCTCTGTCTGCCAGCTTGGAGGCTGATGGTGAACACTAATCTATTGTCGCATATAGGATTGAATAGATCTCGGCCCGAATCAAATTATATATTTTATGGGGTGGTGCATACAGTGCTTTTCATTTTTTTAGGTACACGGCTGTGATTAGATTAGGTCCCCGTGGAACTAACTATGTATATGTGACACTACTGTCCCTTTCAGGTCACATTTGACTCGGTCTGAACTGAAGGTGCGCATATGACACATACACATGAGTCAGGGTAAAATCGAATGCAAATGGTGACGTTACGTAGTCTGCATTTCCTCCACTTGTGCTTGTGTCGTACAAAAACAGAAGATATTGTAATTCTCTATCTGTGTGTGTGTAGGTACTTACTGTTATGTTATTACTGTAACTAACTTAAGTGTAACTACAGGGGCTCCAAAGATTTCCCAGGACCAGTTAATGCCAGGTCAAGTCAGATTGTTCGTGAATTTATGAGTTTATGGTTGGAAAAGTTTCTGTATATTACTCGAGGTGCTTTTTGTTTTGTTTATTGTAGTCGTCTAATGTGCTGGCTTTGTTTTTAAGGGGGAAATGAGTTCTATGACTAAAACAATGGATGGATTCAAGGGCTCCGACTCCGACGCATATACCCTATAAGAATCATGGCTTCGGTGCTTACTACTACTACAACGTGAAAAATTTTCTTACAAGCTCAGGACATACGGTACCTTAAAAGTACCTGACATTCGGTCGTAAAATTGAGCTCTGCCCATTTCTGTTTTCATATCCCTTAAAACTCATTTTCAGCCACCCGAAACAACCTCTTGTCTTAGTTTAGTCCTTGCTCCCCTCGGCTTAGTGAAAAATCTGTTGAAATCGAAACGAATATCTGTTCTACTCTAGTCTCCGTGCCTAATACGTAGGTAATGAATGACTTCTTTTAACTCCCCAATCCTGTAATATGTTTATGCTTATGGTCTAACCAGTCAATGCAGTATTCGTGTTATCTTTCATATTTTATGTGTTTATCTTCAAAAAGTAACCTTTCAATTCACTATCCGCTCAAGTCAAAAGGTAAAATTTCGTCATAATCGTCTGGCTCTACACCAGGAGAAATTGCCATCAACCCATTAATGAGTATAATGTTTTTATTATCTTTATTTAATAATGGTTCACGTGTACATTTAATGAAGGAATATCTCAGAATTCAAGCAACAACAAGTGTTGTAAATGTAACTAATAAATTATCTAATTGCAAAATCTTAGGGCATTACTCTGTACCTTCATGTCAACTTCTGTTTATACTGTATGTAGTTATGGGACAAGCATTACAGTTAAAAATTTTAAACTATACCAGATTTACATGTATAAATAACTATCACTCTTTCCGAGTGCTAGATCACAATATGTTGTTGTTCTACTGTTAAGTTTTGATTTTGTCAAACAAGGCAACTATGCCGAAAGTTGAGAATAAATATAGAATGTGGAAATACTTTATAGGTAATATTATTTCCAGCTATACAGATAGATACCGAGTATTAAGTATGCGTTATTTTGGAGGAAACTTTATTGTGGTTGGTGATAAAAATTGTATTTTTGGCATCACCCGATTTTAGACACGATAAAGTGATAAACATTCATGACGTAGACTTTACAGGATGCAATATAATAGTGCTGTTTGAGCAATAATCTGATGCAAGCATATAGGTGCATGTTTTATTTACTGTTTAATTTCCTGCTGTACTGTAATTATGCATTCCTTTTACCTGTTTGTTTCATTATAATATATACCTTCCTTTGTATGCAGTGTATTTTGCAATGTTACATTAATTTTTACTCAGGCAATTAAAAATGCTGTCGGTCATAGTCATAACTTCATTAAACTAAAGTGCACACCTACATGGCACCTATTCCTGGAAACAAGGTAGGAAGGAAATCGAAAATTATTTAGCTTTCCATTGAAATATTACAATTTCTTATTGTGTATGGAATAATGGAATTACCATCATGAGTATCTTTACAGCGACATTATAATTACAGCGGTCATGTTAATGTTCTCATGAATTACATTTCTGTTCTGAATACTATATATAATAAATTCTAAGAGCATACCTTATCTTCCATGATAAATTGCAGGTTGTTTACTCGTAGAGTTTTCGAGAAGAGACTTTGAACTCAGTGTCGAGTTGATGACGACCTACATTGTAAGAATATGTGTAAAACAGTAAGAGCTCATATAATATCACTTATATAATGAAGAGTGCAAGTGGGAGCATTACCATTGCCATGAAGGAAACCACAGAGTCTCATGTCATGTTCGTCGTACTGTTTGATTAGGGAAGATGAAGAAAGAGTTAGCTGACATAAAGAGGGACAGAAGAACACAGGACGGCCGTAAATTCAAAGAAGCAACGAAAGGGTGTTTCATGAAAGATGCATATGTGTTCTTCCACAGCCAAAGCTTTACTTTGCCTTATGCATAATATGATTCCCCATATATGAGATTTAACTGAACTGTCTGTAATGTGACTCCTGATGGCTTCTAAGTTTTGAGTGAAGCCAGTTGGGGTGAAAAGACCCTGGAAACTGTCATTTTTTGAATATATGTTCTGAGAGATGGGTTGAGGTGCCTTTGAGAGTTTTAACTGATCTGTATTGGTTATATTGGTGCTATTAAGGAGCTCTTGTCTTGACGACCAGTCAGTCAGTCACTAGTATTATGAAAATGCAATCCAGGTCTCCACAGTCTGGAAATGAGTGTGAGTGTATGGGAAAGGAAGATGGGATTGAGTTCTCTTTCTTTTAGGGTTGCTTTAGTTAGTGAGGATCAGACGGCGACTATGTGTGTTGATGAGAAGTAACGTGAAAGGTAGAAACACATGCTGTTGTCTTAGTGCAGGAGATATTATGGAGAATGGTAGTAGTATGGTAACTATTAAGTGAAGTATACCGATTAGATAGAGATGAAACAAAGACGGATGAAATGCCATTGCTCACGGGGATCACCGGGATGGGAGGACCCTTCCTTTCCTCTATATACTGTTCCTTTTAGCACGTTGCTGGGTTCAGAAATTAACGTGTGTTTTTATTCCCAGCTGTTGTTCTCCAAGATGTAACTGTATTTTCCTCTTCGTGTGGGGGTTGAGAGAGAGACTTGACTTTTTCAGACAAGACAACGCTACTGTTCACAACACACCATCATCAACCTAAAAGTATTATCCTATCTTGGTCTGTATACTCCAACGAAAAGACTCACCGTGTGCATCTCAAAACTTAAAACAAAAAATCCGTAGTTGCATTAGTTTAACTTCTGGTTAGTTGTGTAACTTTACATGGAATTCGGTAGGGATGGGCTTGAGTTTAGTTTGTCTGACTGCTGCTGCTACTACACTTGGTTTTACGACTATAAAGTCTGACTTACCTATCGTATGTGTAGTGAATACATAAGGTAGACAGTAGGTAGAGGTTTCCATTACGTATTGCTACACTAACTTGCATGTGTACACCTACTCTGTAACTTCACGACTACTTACAAATGCTCGTGAACATACAATAGCATCTCTAGCATGATGAGAAGAAGACAGACCTGGAATTTGGCTGTGAGAATAATATAAGGTAGACTGTGGCATGTTGAAGTAGAATTATATAGCATTATCATCGAATCCGGATGCATCCATATGTTTCTTTCTATCCTGTCTGATTTAAACGTATGAGTTATGTGAGACATCGTCGAGCCGAGACGGTTTGCTGTCATATAAAATGTACCTCCTAGGCGTCACGGTACAAAAACTTTGTGGGCTTGGATGAACCAATTCTGAAGATTGAATGAAACAGTTTATTATTGTAACTTAACAGTTTGTTGGTAAGAGACGAGCAGTGTATATAGCGCAATACAGATAGTCAAGTGAACATCAGCAGAGAAGAGTTGTCTGTTGTGTTCTTCGAGTAGTAGGAGTAGTGGGATGATCGCATTTGAAAAGGATGGATGAAACTGAATCAGAATGAGAAGGTGAGGATCCCATGTGCATACAACCAAATAGTCAAGCTACTCAAATGGCTTGTTATATTTATCTAAGACGTATTTACATATTATTTAGGTGTAGATCATGCCTGCATTACTTTGTAATGAATATGAAATAACAAATGTATGCAATGCAAACACATACTTATATTCTACACAACACGGCTGAGTTAAGTTAAGCTATGCAATATTTATTTACCTACTAACTGAGCAACACTGAGCATAATACGCCAGATTATACTTTGTACTAGTAGGATTCTCGAATACATGGTATGTGGTTATGTCACTTACATATACGCAGTATAATAAGTTAACTACCTACTACTAGAGTGTATATTATACTGAGAAGCTGGACTCGTTGAGCTAATCAGCTCAATGCATCCCATCTGGTTGAAAGGATGTCACATCTCGTTGATGATAGTCGAAAAGGAAGCTGGAGTTTTAGGCAGGAGGAAAGTAAATGGAAAGAGTGGAGGTTGCTGATTAGGTACTGATTAGTCAGTCCATGTTCATTGACCCTTAGGGCACTGTTCTCGATTCAGAATGGCTGCCGATGAATACTCACTCAGTGTTATGCATGCATCTCTTTGAGGAGTAAACGAAGAAAAGGTCACTACAAGGGCCAAGAAGAAGAAGAAGAAGATGATAGAAGAAGGTAAAGCGACTGAATGCTTGCTCTCCTGTCTTTCCTCTCAAAGCGACTACCAACATTGCTGTAATAACATGGTCAGAGCTAAAGCTTGTTCAAGCCGCACCCGTTTCACTTCTTAACTGATGATGTGAAGCCAAGTAAAGGAAGCATTTGTTTTTCTCGCTTTCATAGCTCCACTAAAAGTAATTTAGAGTGTCATTCAATTGCTTGAGTTAAGCTGCACTGATAAACCCCAGCAGGCTGAAGCTGAACAGCTATGTCTTCCTCCTACTTACCTCGTACATACAAGGATAATTGACCCATCAGATTTCATCAGTCAGTAAATGATATTATCCTTTGTGTTTATTTTTCATTTTCATGTAGACATATTGTAGGAAGCAATGCATGTGTGTATTCTGTGTATTGAATTAATTGTATACAAACACACACACGTAGTGATATAGTACAATGTTTAGTAGAGGTGCAGGCATAGACTTCACGTTGAAGCTGTGAACTAACTAATCCTTATACAACCTATTTATTGTTTTAACTATATGTTAGTGTGATGATTATTGGGATTAGATACTGCATGCATAGAATGTTTAATGTGTATTTACTATTTACATATAAACAAAAACGCTTTCGCAGTTAAAATTGTTGTTTATTATAGATAGTACCTAATACCTAATAGAAACTACATTGAAATGTAAACTTCTGTATAACCATACTACAGAATGTGTACTATACTAAACTGAGAATATTCTTCAACTCTTTTATCATGAATTGCAAATTGTGAATATTTGTGATGCCGTAAGTATGTGCAGGCACCTACGTACGATGATGTTGATTGCACGTTCTGTGTTTGATTATGAATTGTAAGAGAAGCTATTCAATTTCACATTCAATGCCACTCTTGACTCTCTTCTGTCATGGTTAATGGTATAAAAATGTTTATTACAAGTGTACACAACAATAACGTGAATAGTTAATGGCTACTACAGTAGCGCTGTGTTATAAATGAAACTATTCTAATGAGTTATATGATGTCTGAACGATATTAATAATAATTGCTCGACATATTTCAGCTTATCATCAGGTGAATACCAGAGAGTGAGAACAATATGAAAATGAGGAGCAAGGATAGCGGACTGTATTTATAAATCGTTCTTATGCTTTGTGAATGGGACATTGTCTGTTAACTTGAGGGCTTGCACAATCGTCACCATAAACATAATGTAATCAATGACACAAAAGGGAAAGGTACGAATTTCTCGCTCCGTGATTCCACAGCTTATAAATAATAACTCTGAACTGCTGCGAAGCAGTAAATACCTATTCAATTCTGCTGAGAACTTCTCATTGTTTTCTCGAATTCTAATACCAACATTAAATCTTGCGTCCTTTCTGCGCTTTCTGCTATACACATCCATAGTCGCAGTCACTGCGATGTTGTAAAGGAGAAGCGAGGCAGCTGGTCTTATCAAACTTTGCCTGCTTTTCCTTCCTGTAATGTGGTAGATTGCATAGAGAAGACATTATAATAGCTCTGGGCGTCACGGTGAGCTCATTTACCACTTAGCGATTTTCCTATGTGACTCAGGTCACCTTAAAATTCATTATGGCATGCTCATTAAACTCAGATTGCACACCAACACACTAACAGCCCTAGAAGCAAAAATTGATGACGTGGCTTAATGCGGTTGTTGTGTAGTACACACGCACTCTGGAATGTACCTTAATAACATCTAATTCCAGCACAGGATAGTTCCACACACAAGGCATTTAGCAACTTAAATGTGAATCATCCATTTTTTTAATCTGAGGCTACTATCATATCTTCTACACTTATTCATCTTCAAATTCCCAATACTAAATCAATTACGTTTGGAAAACATACCTATAATAATAAATTATGGCTTGTGCATTTCACAACGAAGAAGTATGT
This sequence comes from Pogonognathellus flavescens, assembly GCA_019776165.1. Taxonomy (NCBI): domain Eukaryota; kingdom Metazoa; phylum Arthropoda; class Collembola; order Entomobryomorpha; family Tomoceridae; genus Pogonognathellus; species Pogonognathellus flavescens. The sequence goes on from JABASD010002352.1 coordinate 16,160, forward strand.
CTACTACGATGTACTTTTGTACTTTGAATTAATGTACCTATACATCCAAATTTCTTTCACAGAGGTTAAAAAACGTTCTATGATATAAATACCTATTTTTATCACTGGCCAAACCCCAAACCTGTGTTTTGTAAAAAACTTAATTTAATTGCAATTTTCTTTCCTTGTATTGCGTGTGTAACAGCATTGAGACGAAAATGAATGACCACAAAAGTGATATCCTTTTGCATTATGATGGGTTAACAATGTGCACCAATTACCTGATGGGATCAGGTGGTGGGTTTGTTCTGTGTAGGAGTTGATTGGCTGAGAGAATAACAGACTACTATGATGATGGTTGCCTTCTGTTTCATTTTCTCTGTAAGCAACCTGCTATCTATTTGCTTGTCTGTGCTTCGACTGTATTATATCCTCTGCAAACAGTATTTACTAGAGTCATACATTCGCTTATCTTTTATTATGTGGATGGAGCGTTGAGAATAACTACCTACTTACGTAGCACACAGTTCTAACGCTATTGAAAGGTAATGGTACTATCAGGTACATATGTTGTTATGTATGACAGGTGTAGAAAATGTAAATTGGGTGCTCTGTGTGTTAGAACATAAGATCAAAGCAATGATCATCTTAAAGGTATTACGGAAGATTGAAGATGGAGGTAATCCTTAATTTGTGATGTTTAACGAGCTTTATATACACATACATACACGCGGTGCCAAATTTGTTTAGATATGTCTGAGGATTGGTTGGAGGAGTAGTAGCCTATGTGGAGCGATGAGGAAGCCTTGACAAATGGCTTGTGCACCTGTCGTAAGAACTTAAAGGATTATCTCTGGAAGGCAGGTACACAAATGGCTGTCAGGTAGGATCCCTTAAGAGAACAAAAGTAAGAACCACCCATTTCCACTTTCTCTTCGATCGACTTGACGTTCTTTGACTTTGGCAAAAGTTCAAAAAATGAAGGTGCGGCACATGCTAGTCGACCATAGGACACTCTACTCATATACACGACGAAGGAGAGAGGAAAATGAACATAGTACATGTACAAGGAGCAAAACAGGGAACAAGGAACACCTAAATGGAAAGACTAGCTTTGCAGACATGACAAGATTACTGGTATGGATAAATCTGAGTGTGGAGTCGATATGAAGTTGCAAAAAGGAAGACACGTAATGGAATGGTGTGTAATAGGACTGAAGAGAGTAGGTGCTAGAAGAGGTCTTGGAGGAATCGTCTCCTCGTTCATAGGTATTATTGTATAAGGAAGGGTCGTGATTGTTGGGGGTTCTGAGTGAGAGATGAAGTTTCATGGGTGGATCGTCAATTGGAAATTTTTTTGGAGGAATTGAGAAGTATTGGGATTGGGATGTAATGGGTTCTGACGAAATGTTATGTTATGGCAATGGCATATGGAGTCAATTTCATGCATGGCTATATTCTAGCACATTGCTTCAACGTTTCTGACGATTGCTCAGAGATACTGATGGAATCATTGCTAAAAGGATAAGAATATTTCCGTTTAAATCAAGACGAGAACTGATCCGTATAATATTATAAGCTAAAACTAGCAGAAAGAAATCACATTTTGGAATGAGCATAGGTGAGAGTGTGTGAGAGCAGTGGTTTGGGGTGGGAGAAACGATAAAAACTGCCTATGGACATTTGTATATTTCAGTCGCTTGCTTCCATGCCTCCGCTTGTATACCAAAAGACGACTGTGAAACTGACTGACTGATGTAAAATCATGTAATATGTGAAATGTAACATCACAGCATCGGTAGCAGCAGCAGCAGTAGAACTCATATTCATATTATATATTATAGTTACAGATGGTAAACCTATATGTTCCATAGGTTTATCATCCTGCTCTTCTTCCACATGTACATTCCTGATTCATAGGTATGGATGGGTAATATTACTCGCAATTGCCATACCTATCCCAGGCACATTTGTGGAAATTTGGTTTTAAAAATGCTGATCGTGTGAAGGTGATTTCGTAACTACAGCTTCATACTTCACCACCCAAAGGCTATCATATTATATTCGCCCTTCTCTTATGATGTGCTCGCGTCAGCAGAATATTTCTTGACTTTTCCTTCACACGTACGCTCATCATCGAATTGAGTGAGAGATGCCTTCCACGGCTCCTGTCTTGTCTTTTCTGTGTGTCTGTCTACAACACATATAATATGTAGGTACGGTAATATACCTCCATGGCACAATCATTCGCACTCACTATGTATATACCATATGATTCTTACACGTGTATTATATTTCTATTACTAGCACTGCTGCTATTACAGATTCATCATAATAGACATCATATCGTTGTACTACATCTGTAGTTCAGTCTCAGTATACATAATGAAATTTAGTTCTACAAGACTGTCTACACAATCAGTTCGCTATCATCAGCATAGAGCACATCTTCTATATTACTACGCTAAGTATATATTTTATATATACACCGTATGTAGTAATGCTCGTAATGAGTAGTACAGTGCAATAGTCCTTGTGAGATTCATTCTCAGATAGAAATTCTTAGGATACCTTTTCATACCTTGAAGCGACTCGGTACATTTAGTTAAGCCTTTTAGGCTTGTAAATTGGAAAGGATGTAAGTACATATACAGATTTAGGTATAAGTAGGTCGCTCGACTGTGCAAAGGTTTATAGTCATTTTAAGCGAATAAATTCAAACGTGAGTCAGAGTAAAGTAAAGGATTCTTTATATGTAAATCGTATTGAACATTTTCCTTGACGAGAGATACCTCAGCAGTTTAGCTTCATAATGACGTATGTGAGCCAACTGGTTTAATAATTTGTTCATTTGTCATTGTTTCACTAAAGTTACTTTATTTTGACCCTGTTTCTATATAAAATGTGTAGGGTCTGGTATACAGTTCTGAAGTTTCGTTTAGGTACACAGTATTCTGATTACGTGTTTATCTGTTGCGCATAGACAGTCATATCCACACATGCCTTTGCTATATCTAGAGTATCTCTGCAAAAGTATGGATATGTATGTATGTGAAAATAACGTTAGTACTACTAACAAATAAGTAGCATGCATATATATAGTAGTACATGTATATAAGTGTCTGTGCTCATCAACGTAATGTTAAACGAAGTAGTATATTATAAAATATGTTTTGTTGTACATATGTTAACATTATGTAGCAATTTATTTACACGTATGTGCATCATATTATTATTACCTTAACAAGCCTTATCAGCTCGTCCTGTTTTGCTTAACCTCCTAGCGTCCGTTCAACAAATACTGTCATTCATTTCAATCCTTCACGACTCTTTATTCACGGCAGCAATAATTTTTATCATTCATGATGCCACATACATAGCACTAAAGCACATCTCTCCTGGCTGACTCCAACATAATGTAACGACTGTCATTAGCTATCACAGTTTATTACAGCACAGCCTACTTATATAAATAAATAAACATTATTATGTATATATTCGTATTGCTGTAAATATTTTAACTGTACCTACTGTAACGTATAGATATACTCATTTTGTGCACTATTCATGTATTTATATTATTGTACTGAACCAGCTAATTATTAACTACGTTGGCAGATGTGCTTCTCTGCCTACTGCGAAAAAGAGTGAATAAACATTCTACTATCATGCTATTTGTGATTGAGTTGTTTTTAAACAACAAATTTTTTATGAATTTATCGCATTTGTGTGTGTGTATTAAAATAATTGTACATACTTAGGATATACACATAACCTATACCTATGAATTTCATAGGATACGATATAGATGATACGATTGTACTTTTAGCCTTTTTAACATCCCAATAAGTTGTCAGGAAATGAAAAGTGAAGAATCTCCAAAGTAGAAATACGTGTCTTTGTTGTCTGACCCTGTTTTTATGTTTTCGTAGCAATCCATCACACGCTAAAGACCGTTTGAGTCTTCTCTTGAGTGACCTATTGATTAACACACCAGGCCGGTCATCCCATTAGAAAGCTCTTCATCTCTTTCAAGATAAACTCAGTATAAAAGCAAGGAAGATGCTGTGCGAGTTAGTTATTATGTACAGCCTGCTTGATTACTTATTTTCGCTACTACAATATTATATACAGATATGTAATGTATATAAGTACAAAAGCACGTATGTATTTATATAGTATGTACTCGTTGAGAGATGTTGTGTAAGATGAGTTCGTATTTTGTGATGGTCTGGCAGTAGTAGTGTTGTAAGTTTAGCTTAAAGGTTGATGACTTTCTTATCACGTAGCATGCATTTTTGATTAAATACCAAGTATTAAATGGGCGAGTCTTCTAGGGTGAGAAGTTTGGTCTTCAAATCTAGTTGTGGAAATCATCGAGCTAGAGAGTTAAAACAGAGAATGGAGGTAGTCAAGACAAAGTTTGTCTGCCTGTTACTCAGTCAGGGCACAGGGAAGCAACGAAGAATGAGAAACGAAATAAGAGCAAACAACAAAATAAGGTCTATAAATAGATGTTTATCCTTACGTTTGGAATGCTTTTGCGAGTTGTGCTTTGCTCTGCTTAGATATATATGTACAATTATATTACTATAAGTATATCCCTATCATTCTCTCTCTAGCTAAGCAAGTAAAGCAGAACGCATTAGAGTTCCACCGCTTTTAGCAGTAGTCGTAGTGAACACTAAGAGTAGTCAGTTGATTTGAAAGAACTTAACTGAGAAGGTATTTCGGTGTTGTCGAGCTTTTAGTTAGAGTGAGTGAGTAATCACAGGTGCTTGGCTGGTCGGTGTTGTAGTATTATAAGAATGGCACACCTCGCTGTATTCAACCCTAGTTTTGGTTTATTTTGGGATTGGCAACAGAAACTCAACTACCTGAATACTATCGTGACCCCACCATACGTTTACTACTCTGTGTTTGTACGTCTGTTGTATATCCATCCGTGCTCTAATGTAATGTAATGCAATGTGTCTTTTTCTTTGAACATTCATGAGCACACTGTTTGCTCTTCTACAAAGCTCGTAAAACGTACAACACTCTAAGCTTCTGAACAGAAGTATGTTTAACCTTCTTTACTATTTACCTAAGCTGTAAAGATTGCACGTATGTACGGGGAATCGATTAGTAGGTTTAAGGCATTGCCTTTTAAAATACCTTCGTGTATATTTAGCCATGATCTTCACACACAACACACTGTAAATTGGTCCGCATTAAATATCTGAATATAACTTCCTTGATAAATCATTTATTAATTTAGTCAGCGTTTCCTCAATTTGCTGATGAAATGGCAAAATTGATTAGCAAGTATCTACAGTACAAAGTACCTACAGTTAACTTAACTGCGTAGATCCGCCATGCCATGAGTATCATGTACGTCCTTTTCATCGTAGTTTTTAGCAAAATTTTTTGTTAATTTTTTTTATATTGAAACAATAATAAGCTATTTGCAAATTAAAGTAAATAAGTATCACAATGACCTATCTAGAATTTGATAGGGACAACTCCAAATACCTGGGCTGGGGTTGCTCAAATCCTCTAAAATCCCCCCTAATTATGTTGTTGAATTTTAGGAATATGAATTTTATGAATATTTTATGATAAGAATAGAAACATTTCTTCGAATCTTCAAAATTCTAACCTAACCATCGGAATAATACGTATGCATAAAGTTGAAAACCATTCTTTTAAACTGTTCTTCAGTTGCAATTCATCATCAATTTTTCTTTAATTCGTACATACTGACGGATAGACAGACAGACAGCCCATTCGTATACAAGCATCTTAATAAGTTACTAAGTAACAATAAATCAGTTATATTATAAGCATGGAGCTGTAAAGAATAGAAATACGTAATTTAGACGACATTACTGCGTACGTTTTGGAAGGAAATGGTGTCTTGTCATGTTAAAGCTTCTACTAACGTACATAAGTCAGGTTTACCATTATCAATGATAATTCCGTGAACGACTTTACAAAAAAGTAGCTCAAGGAAGATTAGTGTTGCCAACATTGTGCATCTTCTATAGATGACTACGAAACACATCTATGTAGTACTTTGTAACTTCAATAAAGAATTTCTTGGAATGAAATAATGTTCCTTTTACAGTGATAGAATAGAATTTTTGTTCACTAGGTATGCATAGAGTAAAGATAAGCAGGGATTCATGGAAACAATGGAAGAGAAGGGAGGTTAAGTGAAGGGAATAATACTTAATTGACAATTGATGAATACACAGGATGATTAATCTTCCTTTTTCACGGAGAAGATAGGTTGACTGTAGTTGAGAGCCGGATGCCTCAATCAGTGCACGAGGAGGGCCAACGGATGATTAGGTTAAATTATCGCTACGACTATGGTAATGAATCGCTCTTCATATCAAACGTCCGTTTGTTTCACTTCTTACTAACACTGCATGTTCTCTAATCAGGTGCGGCTGCACTCGTCCACTCTACAGTCACAATACACTGCTCCACATGTGTCCCGTAATTTCTCAACTGTCTGCCTTTCTTTCCTGCTGCTCATTTCCAATATCAATCCTCATGCAGTCACCACAGCATCAATGTACTCAGGGATAAATCCATTCATTCAAATACAAATACATGCCCAACGATCTAAACGAGCTACCTATCCAACTGTCTACCTATGTTCAAAAGGAACATGCCCTTGCTATGTTTCTCTTAATTTTTAACCGCAATCGATGTCGACCCCGATAGGCCTTCTAACACAGGAGGACTCACAATCAGTCAATATTAGTATTGTGTATATACAATGTGTACATAGATGGTTAAGTAATAGAGTCACAGAGTAGACAGACTCAGGGCACAATTACAAAGTTCCCTTTGAATTCAGTCCTTGTACTTATGTAGTCGTGTAAATCAATTGTAACTAGCAGTTACAATTAGTTCGTATTCATTCAGCTACAATCAGTCAGAAAGAGCTGAATTGACTGCATTCAACTTGCTTTGTTCATTTTAAGTATACACATACTACGCTTCATGTTCCAATGCAATGGACCACACCAACCAAGCCAAAGGATAACAAGCGCTGTGCATCAACCCTTGCATTCTGATTTCCAACATGTAATAAACTATTCATCGCTGTGATAACGTTAACTTGGGCATATTATGGTATAGCCATAAAACCTGGATGTGGGTGTAGTAGAGTAAATGTTTTCAAAAAATTCAACTTGATATTGTTGCTTTCTAGACAATTGTTGGGTAAAAAGGTATTCATAGCAAATTAATACGGACCACATTCATTCATCTTTCATATGTTGTAGTAAAACTTTTTTGAACACCTATACTAATACGAAGTGGTAATATAGAAGGAGCTAAAATTATTATTATGTATACCTAAAAATGTAGGTAAGGATTAAGATATGTGATAAGGAAAAGTTACCCGTGTTTTCATTACAATAGGTAGTTCTTGTCGTATCAGGATGAGTTACTGCGATAAAAGCAATCAGAGTGTAATTAAATTGGTAGTAATCATATTTGAAAACTAAAGTTGGAATGCCCTAAGTAAAAACTGATTCGAATTAACTAGAATATCCAAAGTTTGGATGGTTTATATCAGGCTGCCTAGGTAGGCGTCTAGGTATTTTAGTTCATGAAAATAATAATCGGTACCTGGGGTAGAAGAGGATTTAGTTTAAGTATTATACCTGTCTAGAATGAAACGCATATCTTGCAGAAGTATGAAAGAGAGTTGCGGCAAGCCTTTAGTAGAAATTTATTTAGCATATCGGATGACGGTAAACAGAATTGAAGAAAGAAAAAGTTTCGACACAAATAGAAGTTTGTAGTCTTTAAGCGGTAGGAGTTGAAGCATATGGAATTGAATCTGGGTTGTATGTAATGCGAAAGATAGGAGTTGATAGTTAATGTTGATACGTTGGCTTTCGACAGTTAAAGTTCTACGCAAAGTTGTGAGAAAGGGAGGTTTGTGTTGGAAGTGAGTTAGAAAAGAGAGAAGGAAACATTGCTAAGATGAAGTTGAGTCAGGATCAGGAATAATTTTTTATCGGAGGAAAGAAAACTCGGACTGAGTATTTTCTCAAAGTTAGTAGTCAGATGTGATGGGATGAATGCATACATACTCTTAAGGTCGTACGTATTGGCTTTATTACCTTCTTAAGAGGTTCTTCTTAGAAGGTGGGAGCACACGAGAATGAAATAAGGGACGGTGAAAGGCAAAAGAAAGTTGTAAAGGTAAGACGGAGGTAAAAAGTGAAAAGGAGAGCAGAGAGAAGAGAGAGAAGGAACATTAAGGAGCTGTATAAGAAAGCGAGGAAAGGAAGAAGGGCTGACTGAATCCAAGTAAAACTCCGAAGAATAGAAAAGGAATAGAAAGACAGAGAGAAAGAAGGACGGGAGAAGTGGAAAGAAGAGGGGATCTGCGAGGTTACTAATGCCCACAATAAATTACGATGCAATGCAAAACCCCAAAATCCGCTGTGCTGATTTCACATTTCCGTCTGTTACTTTTCGAGATCTAACGTGGCACGGCCATGAAATAAGCCGAAGAACCTGCCTACGACTACAAATACCTATGCTCCATCTCTCTCTAGACTACTCCGGTGTAACTCCTTTGAGAACTCTTGCCTTCCACAGTAATATCTGTATAAGTATCGCCGTGCTGTTTTATTCGGGACGACTAAGTGCGGTTGGTTTGGTGACTGCTCAAAGTAACATGTTCTGTATGAATGGAAATGCAACGTAACCCGACCCGACTCATCATTATACGTTGAAGCGAGTGTGCTAGATAATTTATATTTGGCTAAGGCATTTCAACTGGAAACTCAGTTCGGGTATGATGTAGAGAGTTGTAGTAGTAGTCGGTTTGTTCGAATGTAGTCGTAGTAGTCGTAGCAGAGTACAAGTGCATTGTATTCACTCACTCAGTTTGTACATACCATACTAACCGTACGGTACTTACGATGCCACAACTACCGCTCCCGTAGTACACACACTACAGTAAAGAGCGGATGTTCAATTCGGTTCAGTTAAGTGTGGAAAAGGATGAGCTAGGAGTATGTTCTCGTGTAAGGTACGATGTGTATTTACTCGTCTACTTATATGTATGATTTGTGGCTGTGTCTTTCCACCTTGTATATTCTGAGGATAACAATTTTTCACACCTCTTAAATTCATTTCTGGCTGGTTTATGGGAGCGAAGGAGTAGATTCTTGGAGACGTAGAGTGAGTGGAAGTTTTCACGCGGAAAGCCTTTCACTACCAGATCTATTTCCTCATACATAACCAAATAAGTAGGCTGCTGCATACTGCACATCCTTATTGAAGAACTAGCACTACTACAACTACTACCACTGTACCATCATCAAAGTGCACCGCACAACGACCTGTGGAGTTGAAAATGGAATTTTTCCTTGTCAACTCGATGCGTGTGAAGAATTCGAAATGCTCCTCGATGTTTAATTTTTGAACTTTTCCCCAACTTGTTTCACCACGACTGTCGTGAATGGACTACTCAGGTATATACACAGAATGCTTATGCCTCTACTAATGTTCTTTTCACGAAAGATACAATTTATATTTTGGTATGCGAGTCGAATGGTCGAGGTGTTTCTATGTTTTCGGGATCGTGTTAAGTATACTAGGCTCTGTGTCTATAAATGTATAATGTTCTTATATACTTACGTATAACCCAAGGAGTTTTATCGTCTACAAAGTTGAAGAGTAAAGTGGACGAGTCTCATAGAAAACATTGAGTTCTTGGAATTACGGAGGAAGTGATGTGATTTAGGAATCCTAATGGATATCCGGTTTAGTACGTCGAGCTAGGCAAGGTAGGAAAGAATTCGTTGCAAAGGAAGCCTAATCTCAAAATGAGTAAGTGGGTTTCCCTTCACAATGGCATGTTCATGGCGCCAGTCGCATCGCAAGCAAGTCGCGAAGCCAAAGCTTCGTTTCAAACTACATGCTTCTGCACACTGAAAACCATCTTGTTCGGCACGGCTAGTACATATATCTCCAGATATACAATATTACTTCAACCAGCAATAGCTATGTGCGTTTAAGCTTACAGGCATACAGACACACGAATATTAGTAGGTAATAGTAATATGGATATGACATATCAGTAATGTAGTAGCTCGTAGATGGGTTGTTTTTGAATGTACTATAAAATACTGGGATAGGTAGACAAAACGGTTAAGTTGGCACATTCAATGTGCAAAACTTGGTTGTGGTTCAGGAGGGCAGAGACGATTCTTTGAGAGCTCAGAAAGAATGCTACATCCAAAGATGCATGTACCAATATCTCCTATATACCTAGACTCTTTATTCCCTCACTTTTCCAAGTGTGGTACATGCCGGGTGTAGTATGTGTAGGCAAGTTTATTATAATATATATACTTTGGCTTGGATTGACACGAGAGTAAAGATACTACATACTTCTGTGTAGGTATGTGATGTAGTACAGTAAGTAGTAGAGTTCCCGTTATAGGTGAATGAATGTAAGAGATGTACCGAGTGATCTTTCCTTGTTGTATGAATGATGTGCAGTACTAGGGAGGTTACGTCACACATGCCATAGAAAATCTGGTAGGAGAAAAAACTTTGAACAGATATACAATACTACATACAGAGACATTCTACTAGAATTGGATGATGTATCTCCTTATCAATAATACACTATATACACATATAGACAATGTTATAGTATTGTAAAAACACCAAGGGTAGGTAGTCATAGTCAACATGAAAAAACGAAAAACTTGTATGGACAAATGCACATTACTGCAAATATATTACATAATATAATGCAGATAATATAGTACATACATTATAACATTACATGTAGATGCATGTATGTGTAGGTATGCATCTAAGGAGGAGACAAGTTCAGCACACTACTCTGCTGCTTGTATTTATGAGTAAAAGGCCGACTGAAGACCACTGCCACGACAAGGTGATCTGTTTGGCTGTTTCTACATAATATTTCGTATGTAGTTGTACTCAACGACTTAGAATGGATGTGTGGTGCATTTACTTACTTTGCGACGAAGTTAGGGATGTAGAGAATGAGAGGGTGATAGGAGGAATGGCGATGGCGACGGCGACGACGGTGAAAGGCAGCTAAGGAAGGAGAGCGCTGATTCACATGCATACACAGATATGTATTATGTTGTAGTATATAGACATCGGAGGTGAGTTTCCCCTGGATGGGATGCCTGAGTGGTTTCACTCTCTCTTTCTCTCCCGGTTTTGGCTGACTGGTTGGACGTGCAATGTGGATGCAATGTCCTGTTCTGTGGACCGTCAATTCACTTGCTCACCAAGTCAAGTCGACCAGAGGAAGATGAGAGGAGAGGTAGGCAGAATGGAGAGCATGAGTGTCCACTAACGATAACGACAGCATGACACCCCATATGATGTCAACTTCCCCTTCCTGCTACATGCGACATCCTTTTCATTTGGATGCAATAGTAAGGTGTACTACTATACTACAGTTAACTTCGTATTTTCTCGTCATCGTG
>JABASD010002353.1:0-27641 GCA_019776165.1 Pogonognathellus flavescens
TATAATAGTATAGTGCATAGTATACTATTGAGTATTTACTTGTGTTTTGACAAGTTTGTAAAAACTAATAATAGTCTTATACTGATATGAATAGCAACCCTCAAGACTTTTGGAGGTTGTTTCGGATTCGGAAAATTCGGATAGCAGCGATTCGTATATCTTGGATTCCAGTAGTGATATTGACAACCGATGTCGGGAATCCCCTATTGATCACCATCAACCCGTCGCAACACCGGAACTTATGAGGAGTGCTACCAGGGGTGGTAGAGTCTTAGTTAAGGAAGAACCGGCTACTCCGACGAAGATACAAAAGGAGTTTTCGAGTGTTAGTACTGGTACTACTGACGAGGGGATTAATATGGAAAAGAGGTACATGGTTGCTGAAGCGGTAAGACAACAGACAGTTGACTGTAAATCAACGAAAATCAATATTCATGGTTGACATTCTTGGCGGTTGTTTACTGATGATAATTATTGATTATGTAGAGTCTGGCAGAAGAAATGATAAAATCTCGGATGGCAACTCAGGCGGTTAATGTAAAACGCTAAAACTTAATGTTTTGTAATATTTTTCACTTCTAATTTTTTCCATGCAAATTTTAACATACTGCCATGTTGTGTAGGAGCTCACTCAACAAGTTGCTGAATTAAGTAGCACGGACATGAAGAGTCGCGAAACCATAGATGTAGGTTTTTTAACGCAAATAAATGTTTCTAAAATCTAATGTTGTTAAATTGAAATAGAACTGTTGTAAATGTTTACATGCGAATGCTTACATTTTCAGAACTTGCGGCGGGACTTGGAGAAGGTACGAAACGAGTGTGAAAGTATTCGATCCAATTATGTTGTTGTAGAACAGGTAATTTTGTGCACAATCGCTTTATTATTATGCATAAAATGTACTCAACAAGGGTGTCCAAGACATTTTATATATATTTTTCAGGATTTCAGCAATCAAATACAACGTTTGGCAGAAGCAAAAAAGCAAAAGGAGGATACGATCGAGCTGTGTAAATCGGTAAATACCTTGCTTTGTTTAACGAGTATGTTAAGTTGAAAGTATTTTAATGTTTATATAAAATATATCAATGTTTCAGGATCAATTGAAAGAATGCTGCAGCATATGAAGCTGAGATAAAAAATCTCAAAAGAGAAAATCTCAAAATAAAAACAGAAAATGAGGTAAGCCATTTTGACATAGCTATCGTAGTTTATTACACTAATTGTCAAGCCACTCTTCCCTGGATCATCACAGCATTCAGCATTAGCAATTACATTTTAGGAGATACTAAACTAGCATCACCATTCTAAGCAATAGTATATAGCTAGGACATGGGCTGATTGTGATAGGCAATCAATCACGATACATTTTTCTAACATCTCTATTTTGTAATTAGGCAAGTGGGAACATGATTGAGGACATGTTGGAGACTAATGGAATTAACGCTGGAAAAATTGAGGTAAGTCAACATCTTAAATTGTTTGTTAATGCAAAAAAAAAATCTAATAATAATCAGACTTCGAACATGTGTGTACTGTGTAATCGAAAAATATGTTCTTAAATATGCGCTTAAAATCATGCAAAAGGCTAATCTGTAGCATTTACAAAGTACAATGAGGAGTAATAACAGTAATAATACACCTTATCTTTGATGTTTATATTTTAGAGTTATGAGCAGGAGTTAGTTTCAATGAAAGAAAAGGTCGAACATCTTACGGAAGTCAAGGAATTGGCGTGCGAAAAATATAAGGTAAACCCCAAATTAATTCACTTGATGTTGTGTGCAAATGTAAATCGTACTAACTAGTTTCAAGTTTGTAATTTATTTCAAAAATGATACATTCTTTTAATCACAACATAGAATCTGGAGTCTTCTCTTCGCGAACAAATAGATCAAGTGTCGCAACTGACGGACAGCAAATTGTCACTAAGCAAGGTTATTACAATCTGTTTACTAAATTACTTTGTTATTAGTAGTCATTATTCATTAATGTCTGCTAGATTTGTAAAGTAAGCGTTTAATGTATTTGTATGTTTTCACTTATAATGTAGACCCATGATGATGCAATCAAACTGATGCAAGAAGAAAACATGGAGTTAAAGAAATGCAATTCGGGGCTTGAAAAGGTATTGCAATTTTTGCCTGTTAATACGTACTTCTTTACTGTATGCATGATTATTTAATAACATAGGAGGTATTTGCAGGATGTTTACATTTTATTCTTATTTAATATCCATTGTAGAAGTTGGAAATGCTGAAAACGTTGATTCATTCAGCAATAGAACCTTTAATGCGTTGTGTAGAGCCAGGTGAGTCTCTAAAACTGGAAGATCATTTAGAAGCAAGCTTTAAATCTTATGAAGATTCTTTCTTGAAGAGAAAAGAAAAGATTGACGCATTTTGCGAGGAAAGAAAGACTTACATTGGAAGAGGAGTTGAAAGCATCAATTATGAAAAAGCAAGACTCCAAGAATTAAAAGTAGAAGCCGTTGCTGCAGTAAACAACTGCAAGAAAGAATTGAGCGACTTCAAGAAATCATGCTCAGAAGAAAACGTTTTACAATCTGAAGAAGCGTTGGATAAGTTGGAGGAGTGCAAAGCTTCATTTAAAGTAAAGATTGAAAATATTCTGAAAGAACATGTCGAAAAGTATCATAACAGCTTGGAAGAAGATAAGAAACTGCAGTAAACAACTGCAAGAAAGAATTGAGTAACTTCAATAAATCGTGCTCAGAAGAAAACGTTTTACAATCTGAAGAAGCGTTGGATAAGTTGAAGGAGTGCAAAGCTTCATTTAAAGTAAAGATTGAAAATATTCTGAAAGAACATGTCGAAAAGTATCATAACAGCTTGGAAGAAGATAAGAAACGAAAAAAGGTTGTTGGAGAGAAGATTGCAAAGTTTAAAGAAACTTGGGACAACGCGAGCAGTGTCACTAAGGAAATTAAATCTATTGGAGAAGCAACCAATCAGTTGCGTGAAGAATTAAAGGCAAACCTAAATTGCATTAGAGAATGGAACCTTCAAATGGGTGGTAAACTACTGGGCAATAAAGAAACAAATGAGGAGCAGAAGCGATGATCCTCAATTCACCGGAAAGCTTTGTGAATATTACTGTAAGTAATTAATTGCTACATAAAAATGCGTCAATAAACTAATTCACAATTAGCCTGTATTGATAATGATGATTTTTGTTTAGGGAATGACGACACTAATGCTGATTTCAGACTTGGAATCAGCACTCACAAATACGTAGTGCAGAAACAATTGCAAATCAATGAAATTTTGATTCCTAATCAAACGGTCTCAGTGCTAACTCTTTCCAAGGAACCTACTGAACATGGAGACGATGAAATCGAGGCTGAAACTTTATCTTACGGTGAGTTCAAAGTTCAAAGAAAATTCCTATTCCGCATAAACACAAGATTGAGTACCAATGTTTTCATGCAAGTCTTTTATTGAGAAATTAAATTGAAGGTTTCATTTGATGTAGGTTATGGCGACAATAAAAAGGCTTCATTTAAGAATGCTGTTGAAAATATTAAGCGTAATCGTCAGTTGATGAAGCTTATGAGCAGATCGTCCAAATGTCCGTCGGTCGCTTCATCTATTCGTTTAGCAATTTCCATATAACAACAAATGTTTACTTTTGTAAGCATTTTGAATTGAAATTAACATTTGATTGTAATGTGATGTGTTTTGTAGTGTACGTAGAAGAATAGTTTTCGATTAGTGGACTAATTGTAAGTTTCATTTCAATTCGTTGATAATGATTTCATTTCGAGTATGAAAATTGTTCCTGTACTTTTCAATTGTATGTAATACTCAAACAATTAATATGAAACGAATTGTAGCATTTTAATTACTACAGTTTAGACTTAGAGTGGTTCAATTAATTTTATTATTTACAGACTATTACTGTGCGATTTCAATAACTATATAGAAAAGTCAATCTAAACGCACTTAGTGTTAGACGTAGAAATTAGATTTCATTTCGAGTATTAAAATTGTTCCTGTACTTTTCAATTGTAATACCCAAATAATTATTAATGGAATAATTTTGATTTGTAGTTTTGGATTAGAATAGTTCTATTAATTTTATCATTTATAGACTATCACTGTGTGAAGGTAATAATTAGAAAAGCTTAATGAAATGCTTAATGAAATCAAATGAAAAACAGTTGTGTCTACATGAGATATAGTTGCATGAATTGCTTTTATTTGTCTCATGCTTAAAAGTTTTCAATTACAATAATGACATTACTCTTGAACAATATCTACTTAAAATTAAGATACAAATAATGACCACTAATTTTATATTAAGGATCTAAGAACTAGCAATACATTCTAATTAAAAATCTACATTTGACTACAATCAGCTTCAACCACGACAACAATATCACATTTGTTTGCACCTAAATTCATTGTATTATGTTGTTCGTTCACAAATATTTAGACCTAACAAGCCACTCACATAGGTCACCGATTTATTTTATGATACCAAAATTCAATCTCATTTATAAGACAAATCGATACCGTATATCTTTTACTTTTACAACTTTCTATTCTCATATTTTTCAGGTGTTAGTTAAAGGACGTCAGTTTCATCAGGTTAGCAAGTAGGCAAAGAACCTTCCTTGAGGATTGTACGGAAATCAAAACATTTCCTGTATATGTAACGTCCTCATCGCTGGTGGTTGACATTAAAAAAACTAACTCACATATTATAAAGTATTGAGTGAAGTTTTCAAAAATGTCCAAACACAATCAATGTGTAAAATTATAAGTACTTATATACTGATACAGATACAATGGGCATGTTTTAGTACATGTGCCACAATAAGTTGTAAGTTTTCTTCATATGCATTAATGAAATATGTACAATAGGAATATAGATATGAACGCATTCAATACAGCTAACACAATACAAGGTGCTGTATGCACAATATAAACAATTCGTTTGCATCAAAAAATAAAATTGTACACAAGACATACACTAATACTTACTTCAACAACGATACCACAAGAACGAGTTTATAGTATTGAATTATGTCATAAAACTGTAATCTGAATAAGTAATCCACATTTGTTATCATGTGGATCATATTTTTTATTATTGCTCAGATAGATGTACTTTTCATCTTATCTATATGTTAAAGACGTGTATGATCGATCAATTTTGTTTGCAAGATAGGTGCATCATTCTGAAGAAGTCACCCATCTTACAACTATAAAGCAAGATATCTGTATATCCGCTTGCATTTATTTTTTACTGCGAGAACTTTTATAACTGTTGACATTCCCCTGTTTTTTCCTATATCGAAATTAAAGCAGAGATTCGAAGCGCATGCCATCTTTCACACTTATTATATTTTTTATGTAGTTAAGGTCACCTAGTATAGTATTTCCAACACAAAACACAATGCAGTTTTAATATTCCGTATGGACCGGCCATCTTCTTTTCTTGAAAAAATACGAAATGTCTGTGTTTAAAGGCATGTTCTATCTCAGAGTAAAAGCAATTATTGCGTTGTGAATTCATAGTGCTTTCAGAATAAAGCCAAAGAGTGGTTGATATATTTTATGTATATTATGTGAGGTTCAGCACTCTTTCGGTGTTTTAAAATCACGACGTCGTAAAAAGAGAAAGTTAATGGCTTTCCCTTCTCTGCCAACGTTACGTTGTTCTGAAAACACGTCCAGCCCAAAAGCACAAGAACTGACAATGATTATATTTATCTAACACTAAATTATCATTACTACACTAATTTAGGCTACAGTTGTATTGCATTACCCATATTATTACTTTGGTTCCAACATCATCATCATCATAATCTAGCCATACATTGTAATGTGCGTACGAATCATTCCTCGTAATTATCTTAATTGTGAGCTTTTTTGTTCTTGTTCCTTTACGTAGTAGTCAATACAACATTCCCTGATTATTGCTTTAGCTACTTACATATTATACGCAGAGATACACTACTACTAATATATATCGTATAGTATTTAAGATAATTTTTGAGCACGACTGCGAAAATCGTGTCACTTTATATCCTACACTGTATCTCCATGCAAAAGTCTAGCATCAATGATTGTTTGCGTAATTGGACACGATTTGACTATCATAAGACAATAGCTACATAGAATACATTTCTTTCTACTATAATACTACATAACAATAAGTACAAGGGTAATAATAATATATTTTACTTGGTAATTATTGCAGAACATTATAATTAATTTGTTGAGTGAACGTTTTTATAATTAGAGTGTGATTATGAACATGAATTGATTATGAATTTTCCATAGTGTATTTATATGCACTTCTCTTCATGATCCAGCGAGTGGTACCCCGAATGATGCTTGTTTTCGCAGGCGACCCGTGAGATTGCAATCTACTGCAAGGACTCGGAGGTGTACTCCATGCCCTAGATACAGCTGGAGCAGAGGACGTAGAAGTCGTAACTAAAGAAGCAGTCGAAGAAGCAGGTGAAGCTTGCGACAAAACATTTGATTCTCTGCCTCTAGTCATAGCCACTGCCGGAGGTAATTTCTTAGGTACACGTCTCGGAGAATTCGGACAAGATTGAGTGGACAGCGATGGATTATTAGAAGCGAGTACAAAACGTGGTTCTCTGTCATTAGCAGGTTGCGAAGAAAGTGAATTGATCGACGATGTGGATGAAATTGATGTCATCGAGTCACTTCTGTCGGCTTTGTTTACACGATATAAGATAGGACTGCCAGGACTTGAACTAGAGCCCCCTGCAGAATTCTGTCGATGTTGAAAATGATTTCGCCAGCATCCGTAATGTCTTTCCCAGCTTTTTGGGGAGCCATGTGGTGAGGGAGACGGTGAAGATGCAGTCGACGTTGAGTCCAATGATTTACTAGAACCTGAGACGTTAGATGAAGTCACGCTCTGTTGACCACCATAAGAAGATCTTTCTACAGACTTTGTTCTTGATAGCCTAGAGAAAAAAAATACAACTTCATTATCACAAATGAAAGGTGGAGGAAATGTTGGAAAACAAAGTGAAAGTAGTGCCAAAAGAGAAAAAAGAAAGACATAAATTTTCATGCGTACTGCCGTGAAATAAATAAGTTAAAAGCACTCAAATGAAATTGAAGTATGCTGTGAAGAAGAAAGTGGCTTGCTAAGTAGTACCAACAAGGCTTTACTACCACCCAAGCAGTAAGTAGTAAAGTCTATAATATTTCTCGACACCACACTACTGCACTGCTGAGTGTGCAAAGTGCACTCTCTGTACTGTACTTCCAGGAGTACCTTAATGGTCTATGCATACAAACCGCAGCACGTACAAAAAATAAGGACTTAAAGAGCATTAGACCCAAATGTTTACTTATTCCATTTAGTGTTCGTCAAGAAAAATATTCTGTAATATATGGCCTAATATAAATTTATATATACTTTTATGCCACTAACCTGGTAAAGGCTCAGGGCTTGGCTACTACCTTTCTTGGTACTTCACTTACTAACAATGCCAGTTCCAAATACAACGTGCATGCTTAGGTAAGATTGTATTGTAATATAATGTCACAGCACATCAGTATATATACCTACCCTCATACTACACACTACAAAAGATGCATTTTATTATATATTATATACAAGCACACTTTACACACGTCTCTATGCACATTGCACACTCAGGCATGCAAACATATTCATCCCAGCCCAGAGAGAAACTGACAGAGATGTTCTGTGCAGTGAGAAGAGTGAAAATCTTACCTCTGTGAAGCATAATGGGCTCGACATGTCCCTGTGGGACACACTCTAGCAGATGTACATCTTCCTTCACAGATAGCTCGAGAGAGCAGCAGATTATTGTAGGAAACGAGAAGTCGTTTACACTGTTCTTCATCACTCTCTGAGTAGACGGTGCCGGCAAATTTTTCCGCCAGTCTTCGTCGTTCCTGTTCAAAATCAGGTAGCACGGCATAAACACGACAATAATGTACATCACAGACCGAAACGAGACCACTCAACTTTAGTACTATAAATTTAATACATATATGAATTGAGGTTGACTAAAGGAATCCGGGCATAGGAATGTGCATGCTGGTGTAATAATATTCTTGATCTGTACTTGAGTACACATCTTGACTTAGCATGACTTATAATGTTGTGACCTGGATTGTGACTGGCTGCTAGTTTAAATCGTAACGGTTTGCTTTTCACATTATTGCCAGCACAGTACGATGTATGTCTGTAGTTCCCAATGTGATGTGCCCGGTGCACACAGAGTGAAATGATAAATAGAAAGAGTGAGAAACGAGCGAAGCGTGAAGCGTCGACGAAATCAAATCACTTCTTTGACATCACTCTCCTCTCGCTGCATAATGTCCTCCTAGTCTGCTTCCACAAGGGAATTGCATTCATCCAACGCATCCTCAATTCTATACCGCCTAGATTCTGAAGTGGTATATGGATGCTTTAGAAACTACAGACAGATATGTAAAGATATTCATGTAGGTAGTCAAGTACAAGACACAGTACTACCAAGTGTCATGTTTGATCTCATTTCTCTCTCTCTCACTCAGTTGCACTCCCATTTCAGTAGGTACAATACATAGCCAAATGAAGTTAGATCAAACTCTTGAACTGAATAACTTACAGTTACTTAGTTCTCTAACTTCCCCACAGAAAAATACCATGTAGTATACGCTTGGGGTCAAAAGGAACAGAAGAGAGAAAAAATATAAAGGTTTTTCCTTATAGTGATCAATGATTGCAAAGACTTAAGTAGACTTGCATGTACAAATAGTTTCAAAGTGGAAGTTCAGTCACGAGGATATTTTGATGCAGACTATCTGTAAGAGAAAAGTGATTTTCTCCTTGATATACCAACAACGTTAGTGATTAGTAACAGTACAGTACGGATCGCAGCACACAGTTGAGTAGGTACTAGAATATGGCATGGTAGTCTGCGAGTCAGAGCTGTCAAGTTGTTTCACTCTTCCCAGAAAGGCTTCTTTCAATCAGAGCAAATTGTTCAGCAGAGTTCAAAAACATAGTTAACGGAGCTGCCTCGGTTGATCGACTGTTCAAGATTGCAAATAGCCTCATATTCATCCTTCTACGTCATTTCGTCTAATCTGGTGTTTCAAAGTTGATCTTTGAGTACATTCATTGAATCAATGAGAAGCTCCGTATGTGTTCTAAAAGATTAACTGTTAATGACACGGGGTCCTTCAGCAACTCTGATATGTCACTGACACAGCGGTACTAAAGGGATTTCCCCTTCTTGGTGGCTGCTATTCTGTAGTTTTGCAGAATAAGTAAGCCACTTTTCCTACGGTGTAACACAGTCGTATTATTTTAACTAAAGTGTATTCGATGTACTTGCAACTTCTGCTTGTCGGCTGTTTATTGGTGTAGAAATTGAAAGAGGATATACATACTAAACTATTGTCAAACTTCCAAATCTGCTTTCAAGAATCGTTTTTGCAGTCGTGTTGTGCTGCCGCCTCTTTTTTATGGTTGTTCTATGGAATGTCTTGTTTTACTTTTTACGACAACCATTACCCTAAATATTGCAACAACAAACCCTACCCTTCCTAAAAAGGTTCCTATCTGAAAAAAGATTTCGCTTGCATTCAAAAGTTCTGCGTCAAAAGTATTTGTGTTTGGGTTTGCCAAACAAAATCTAAACTAATTTCTCTCTCTTCAGGGACATCACATGCCACTTTATGTCATTACATCTGCCCACCTTAAATTTATGTAAATGCCAGCAGCTTCGTAATTTGTGCACCATTAACCCTAAAGAAAGTTAGAAAATTCTGGGAGAAAGCCACAAGCATTACATCTGCTAAGGGTAATATTTTCTTCGCATGTGATGGTTAAAACTAATATACTCCACAAAGTTATATTCGCTTTCCTGTTATCGTAATGCATACTTATTTAGTATACCACGGCAGAATATTAGCAGTGAAATGAATTCAGATTCATTTCCATGCCGGATGGGAGACATTAAATATCAATGAAAGTTCATGGCATAGCATATCGGGAGACCACCTCCTCCATGTCTGTTGAAGAGATTGTCCATGTCTTTGTGTACCTGAAGGTTGCCTGTTGGAGGTATGTTGGAATGTAACTTGTGTGTAACATTATACAATTTGATAGTGTTGCTCGCCTGCTCTAGATATTTTGCCAGAAATAAGGAACACAAACCACTATAATAATACTTATTGCCAACAGTCTACTATGTAGTGTTGCAAAGTATCGTGAAGAGAGATATTCACATATAAAGGGAATATTACACAACCCTATGTACACTGTTGTGGAAAACACTAAGTGCTGAAATGTAATGAAATGGATACTATAAACACACAACTAGAACAAGCAACACACAACTGTAAAGGTACCGTGAGAGACTTTCACCTAAACATTCCTATGAATGCAGACGGACTGATGAAATTCAAATTCTTCTGAAATGCGTATCCACCTACTATTCCCAAACACATTACAACTTTACAACATTACGTGCATTCTATTACTATATACTATACTACCCTCATATTTATTTTGTATCTGTATTCCATAAGGATTTTACATATAGACGGTACGGTGTACCCGTGGAATACAGAGTTGGACATCACACACCGACGATATTATGGCATTCAGCTCCATGTCAGAGGACTGTATATACCTCTCTTCAAATAAAACAGGCATTCTATCCGTTACTACATGTATGTGTGTAGTTTGTGTTTGTATATCATGTATTTTGATAGTCTCTAGTACAGATGTACATTAGATACTTCCGCTTGCGTTCATTTCTATATGAATTATTGTTCCTCTCATACTAAGCTGCACATTACATGAACAGAATGCACAGACACAGCGACTAAAACCAAAATGGACACATCAAGGCCTATCTCATGTTCCTTCATTGGAGTCTGCACATGCATACGTAATGCAATGCTATTCTGTTCGGCAAACCTTCCATGTAATGTTGGTACTTGACAACTAGTTAGTAACTAGCAAGGCAGTAGTAGTCCCACAGCTTTATCTGGGACGAAACTGTATTAGATTTCCAGGACCAAGTAAAGGAGTTGACGTTTATTCACATGTATGCCAGCCCCGTGGCGCACTTCTGGCTCATATTTTATGTCAATACAAGGGAAGCGTTTAGCCTGCCTAGGAATCCAGGATTATCGAGGATGTAGGATGCAATGTTAAGTTAGAATTATAAAATATCCATGCAGTCACACACGGACTGCTTTACTGCTATGGTCATTACCTCAGCCAGCTTGGTCGCTTCGAACTCTTGTAGTTGTTTTTGGAAGCCAGAGTTAGGATTGGACACGGGCCGAGCTCCTCGAACAACTTTAAGAGCTTCATTCCACCGGAGGGAGGTGATGGTCATGATGTAGCCAACTGCAATAGTCACGCTTCGAGACATACCCGCTAAACTGTAACAGTTCATATAAAATCGGAAATCAAAAGTAATATTCCATTATGCTCTATTTGATATAATGTAATATTACATGTACATATATTATGATGGCAAACATTCAACAACCAGCACAATGGTATCATTTTACATACAGTCTCGTTAAATTAAATTACTCCACTGAAGCCAGCCCTGATTTTGAGAACAATTGAACATAAAAATAGGAGTACGGCCTTAAAAATCTGGAACGAAGTTCCAGGAGCATTCAGCAAAGGAAATGAATACGGTAATGTAATTTTATATCGGCTTCTCAAAACATGACTGCGATTTCACTTACTACCATTAGGTATTAATGCAAATAATACTTAAGCTGAATGAAACTCAAAAGCAAACAAATATTAGAAAGCTTTTTGGAGCTTTGACTTTCAGAACTTAAAATGGTGGATCCATTAAAGAGTTCGTCAATAACCCTTTATAGTCTCCACGTGGAGGAACAATAGAGCTATGTGGGTTGTACTTATAGGCACATAATTTACATTTTTGTAACTCAATTTACAGTTTTTCTTACCAGTGAATGAGGACGTTGCCCCCTTGGACCCTAGCACTGTGGATGAAGTCGTTACAAGCTGGAATGTACTGAGAAAGATTTTGGTATGGTGAGTCGGACGCCATGATACATAAATACTCCTTGTCCTACACAAAGAAAGGGAGATTGATGAGAATGAGCGGTGAAAGCATCATTCATTCTGCTGGAGAAAATCCTCCGGAGTGAAAATGCTTATATCATACAGGCAGAATAGATAATCAATGAAAAAAGGCTTAAGAGTATAGCGGATAGGAATTCGGGCCGCCAGTCAAACAGCAGACAT
Organism: Pogonognathellus flavescens; assembly: GCA_019776165.1. Lineage (NCBI taxonomy): Eukaryota > Metazoa > Arthropoda > Collembola > Entomobryomorpha > Tomoceridae > Pogonognathellus > Pogonognathellus flavescens. The sequence goes on from JABASD010002353.1 coordinate 12,293, forward strand.
CTGTATAACTGACTACTACACCTATGTTTAAGTACCTAGTCCCTATTTTCACTGTCTGTACTCGTAAAGTAAAGGTATTGGATGAATTCATCTTTGTACATGTATATATAACTTGTCCAACAGCAACAATAAATTTTTCCCATTGATTCACAATGCAGCTAATCGATACACACAAAGCCTTTGTGTTGTTTTCCAAGATACTGAACACAAAACACAATACAAGTCTACGTAGCCAAATACAAAAATACAATTGGATGGGGAATACACAGCTTTGCAACATTTTTACTACGGCATCGGCAAACGTTCCTTTCCAGTTGAAATGTCGAATTTGAAACCGTCTCTTTTGACAACTTTCATGTATAACAAGTACACTTGCGTCATATTCGTATTGATAGTAACTTTATACCAATATACTCACATTTCCTTTGCACAAACGATGTAATCTAGAAGATTGAACATTTATGTTATGTAACATTGCATAAAGCCGTGTTTCATCCCTATTGTGCGCATTTACTTATCAGTTGTGCATTCAAAATGTGTTTGATCTATCACTAAAGTAAAAATGTATTAAGGGAAAGTTGAAAAGGAAATCTAACTGCTTACATCTCAATAATGGTAAGCTCGACTTTAAAAGTCTTCTCAGTTCTTTTATTGCGTCGAATAGTACATACAAAATAGGAAGTCAATGCTAGAGCTTTGCCTTACTTTTTCACTTCAAAGGCACATACCTTTTTGAGTCGGGATTTTTTGCATGCTTTTTACAGTCATCTTTAGATGAGCTGCTCTCTTTTTAACCTCGTACAGAATAATTCAGTCATAATTCAAAAGTTGAAAAATTACAATAGACAGCAGGAAGGAGACAGTGTGACAAATACTAGACCGTTAGGACGGAACAGTGCGTCATTTCATTACTGTAGTAAAGCAACTATAAAAATACGAAGCATATTCCAGTTAATGTTTTGCTCCTTACATCGCAACTTCGTACAAGAGACAAACATTATCTGCAGACATCTAAACGATATACTATGTATGCGAAAGAAAAAACGACTAACATCCGAATCATATAGTGCAGATTCTCTTGCATTGCATTTTCTTCCCATGAACAAAATTTATATGAGGAAAAGTTCAGCTCCATCAATTTTCGAGCAATACTAGCGAAGAAAAACTTTTTGTTACATGCATATTATAACGTTTCTCAGTTTGTGTGTAGTATGAACTGTGATTGCTGCCCGGAAAACTTGCTCCTGTTAAAACTGAGCTGTACGAAGGATAAAGATGTACCAATAAGTACCAATACCCTTATAGTACTTACTTAAGTTATATATAGTGGGTACCTACATGCACTACTACCGTTGAAATTGTATTATGTTACCCTGCTGCCGGTTTACCCGTACAACTGCACCCTATGTCTTCCTCTCCGACCGTCTCGCTGTCAAGTACCCAACTTTTCCCATTGATCCTGACCTTGCACTAGTTTTATATCCCATTCTATCCACGGTATCACTCTCCACGCCGTAGTAGCACTATCTATCTATCTTTATAGTCCACCTACCTTAATGTTAACTTAAAGTTTTCTACTTGTGTGGACGTGTGTGCTAAGCCCCCATTATTCGGCCCATCCTTTGTTGTATGTTAGCATTACCTGAGTTGTGTGAGCACTAAGCACATGTCGAATGTAGTCATAAGAGAGGAATGTAGCTTTATAGCGGAGCAGTCAAACACGGTTTTATGATTCAACTGAGAATTGTATTCAACGAGACTTTCTCCGAAAACGGAATCCATTAGAGGAAATAATAAGGAGTGTTGATTATATCATCAGTTAACTTTGTTGGGAAAGAATGATAATCATATTACGTATTGTTATTATGTTCCGAGATACTAGCTCACAAACAAAATGTATTCAGGTTACATTCATATTGCATACAAAGGATGTAATAGGATGCTCACGGAATACAAGCGAAGAAACATGGTTGAACAAATAATACTAACAGCAAAATAATGTAATTCTAAGGAATGTGTCCTTTCATCTTTCTATGCAAATTTAAACTGATTTCGGAATGAACAAGAAGAAATAGAGTGAGAAATTTTTTGCAGTCTATATGCATGTACTCAGAATCTGGTTTTGCAAATTCATGCGGGAAAGACAGGTCGCGTTACTAATTTATTTGACAGAATACGATGGGAGCAAATAATAAATGGGGACTGGAAAATACAAAATAAGTAGCAAGCTACTTTTCCGCTCCAATCTGTCAATTTCATATGAACCATTCATACGCTTCCCGTTTTGTATAGAGAAAATTACAAGTAATTTATTTTCGCTTTTCTGTGGAGTGGGGAAAATCTTGTATAGTATGCCACAGATGTATTTTGTAGGTAAGTATAATCACACAAGAATAATATTTGTGCACTCCGAATTAGGTTAGGTGGTTCTAAACGATATTCCTTTCAACAGCTTATGATTTTATGGATTTTGGAATCAATATTACTACTCTAACACCACACGTAGTAGCTTTGTTAGCATATTTTATTTCCTTCCAAGCAAACACAAATTCCCCAATTCCATTTCCACCCTATTAAATATAATGCAAGTGCCTTACGAAGCTTTTAAACTGGTGTAATGCAATACAATGAATTCCATTCATCCCATTTCCCTATTTCTTCGTTCCAAGTGTTTCTTGCTGCACTCAATCTTTAAACACCCATTAATTTCACCTGGCTTGAATTGCTGTCGTAATAATTCATTGGATATGCATAGGTATGCCTATAAAGCGAATAGCACACGCAGATATCTACCTATTGCTTTCATACAAGAAAGAAGGTTATGGTATTTCTTATCTTTTATATATGTCAGCTCCTTCTCTTTCATTCCGCTGACATATATATGTTTGGTAATATTCTTCTGCGGCTATTGCGAGACAACTACTACTCTCAAGTTTGTCTAGGCACAGCAAAATAGTTCTGAGCACTCAACAAGACTACTACAGATACATGGAGACGGGATTGAGACAGTACTACTTTTCCAGAGTTGAGTGTGGACGTGTATTCTCTGGGAAGTATGTTTTGCATTGCTTGAGCAGAATTTCCCGTATATGGAATGGGATGAATTCGTCTGCTTTGCTAGCAGATTCCTTTTCGTGTACAGATAGTACATATTTAAATGGTGTCCTTAGTCCTTAGCAAGCATGTATAGCGAGACGAATCTTCTTTTTCTACTCATACAAGAAATTTTCTCGTTCTTCACATGCTATAATATATTTTGTATCTAGACTTAGAAACATACCTAACTATGTAACTAAGTATGTATGGATATTAGATATATATGTAGTAAGAGAGTCGTGCTTGGTTGGTGGTTGTTGAAGCATAATATATTACTGAAAGCGTGCATTTAGATGTTGCAGTGTATGTTCTTCCAGGAGTAGCTACATACTACTATCCAATTGAAGTAGTACTAGAGTTAGGGAGTACAACAGAAGACTATTACTACATTGCACTCATTTCAGCTGGCAGTCTCCTTTCCTTTTCCCATTCGTGCATGTAGCTGGTTCCTAACTCATAATATAACAGACGAGCTACAATGGAAAACTGGAACGGCTGCAGTCTCTGTGAAAGTGTAAAAGCAAGCAAAAGCACGAAAACAGGGTAAAGGCAAGGCAAGACAGCAAGAAAATCGAAAGTAGCAAGTAAAGCTAACAGTGCAAAAGAAGAGTATTTGGGTCCTCATACTCCAAAACTGGAGTGCCACTACCAAACCAAAAGAAGCCTATACTATCATCAGACGACCACACAAAGACTTTCTCTGCATTCCCCAAACTGCTTGCAAAATTCTGCTCTGCCCGTAAGCAAGCCTTTTGTTGAGTCGCTGTGTGACTTTTTCTACATGTTGTTCAGTTGTGTATGTGTGTTCGAAAAACGGAGAATAAAATCAGCCTGGGTCTCTGCTTCTTCAGCTGCTTCTTTGTCATTCGAGTGAAGAAATTTGGAGGAAACCAAACTGAACCCGAAAGTGTAACTGTCAACGGCGAAAATAAATGTAAGCAAGGGAGGACACACACGACATTGCAGATATGGGCTAGGACAAAAAGTACAATAGAACCTCTATTGCGGCATGAGAATGTTCACTGGGAACACGTTCTTATGTGACAGAGTAAGAATCTTGTCCTCACGATGAGGTTCGTCTTATTTTCTTCGTGGTAGTGTGATGAGAAAAGCTGAGGCTGAGCAAACGACAGACAAGACGTTCCGCCCGTGAAATCTGAGCAACCTTGAGCACTCAAAGCGAAAGTGAGTCTTTTAACACACAGCTAGGGCAATATACACATGATTGTAGTCGTTGCATAGACGATAGATTGTATATAAATAAATAATATAAACTGTGCATCTTCTTGGAAGAAATATGTACATAGTAAAATGATAAGCTTATAACTTATGTGTATCTCAATCTTATTATTATATTCACATGTTTAAGACAACGTGGCAGAAAAAATCTCAGTCTGTATTTTTAGTAAGTAGCGGAAGTTACTTTACAGGAATATTTATCGGTCTGTCTATTTATCTATTACTCTCTTTCGCCACGATATCTCAGCCACCACGAATTGAATTATTTGGTTGAAACTTCATGTATATGTTCTTGAGGTCTAAAGGAAGGTAAAGTTCAAAATGGGGTCCTTGGTTACATCCTTCAAATAAGCAGTGGTTTGTTTTGCGTGTCTGCCTGTTAATTTAGGTCTGTCTTAGACAATTGTGTATTCTTCCGCTCCTTTTTGAAATATTTTTTACTATGGTTTGTGTTCTGTACATCTGTACACTGTACATGAAAGGAAATGCCACATACAGACCGACTAACGCAGCATCAATTCTCACCTTCACTGTAGTATTATGGTATTAAATGCGGTTGGGTGTACATTGAGTAGGCACATAATACCTAGATCACCTCGGTTAGCTTTGATACGCCTCAATGTCATCAGAGAAAAGAAGTCGTACGTGTTCCTGATATCATTACGACAGAAACTCTTAATAAATTGATATAGCTGAGACTTCTTTTTATGTAATTAACGCCAAGTCGATAAGTCATAGTCATATTATAGAGAATACATTTATCTTAATGTTGTATATAGGAAAATCAAATAATGAAGTTGCTAAAAGCTGTGTCAGCTTGGATTTGTACGCTCAATACAACGATCCCAGAACCTGACGGATAAAATTCCTGGAAATCTTTTGACTTACCAAAAATCACGATGAAATATAATCGGAGAAGGATTCAACTGCGATAATGATTTTCCTACCTTAGTTCTTTTCTGCCAGTCACTAGATTATATATACCTAATTATAGTTGGCGTATTCTATGTCATTACGTTGAGTGCTTTATAGAAGAATGTGCTCCATTTTCCACAATATTACATCAAGTCTTGTAGCTGAGAGGTTTCATTTTTTAATTAATATTTCTACCAACCAGCACGGTCAAGCAGTTCTATGACAGCCAAGCCATTCATTAGATTGAGAACTTCACATGAAACGTTTGCACGTGGGCTTAGTGAGAAATCTGGAAAGATTTATGATTCTTCTATGGCAGTCATGCATATTTACATTTGAGCCTACTTGCCTGGAATATTTTGAGTAGGTAGGAATGTTTCAATACAAAGACCTTGCTAACTGGAGTGAAGTAGTGACTCTCAACTCAAGTTTCCATCTCTAAAACGTGTGAACCAACAAACCTGCCTACGTGCTTTCTCGCTCTACTCATATTACTCAGAACATGAGTTTCAACTTATAATGAATTTATTGTAATAAGATTATATCTTTACAACCCTACTTATATGCTACGCAATCAAGCGTCATTACTTATACATTATTTCATACATTGCGTTTCAACCTTTTGTGCATGTTCTTTTTGCTATGAATGATTTCCTGGTAGAAAACAATGCGACATCCAATCAAGTTTATGTAAAAACAGCCTACAGCCAGGAAACTCGCACCTTTGTTTGTTAGAGTGCAAACAAAATTTTTTAAAGCCATTTTCTCATAATGCAGACTTACGTACATTCGGGTGTGAAGGAAAAAGTTGAAATAAAAGATCAATTCTCCCATACTATGAATTCGTCATATCGCACACATACTTCAGCGAACACATGCACACACAAACGTACCTATTGGATTGTACTATGCTTTGAGTGAATGTAGTAAAACTGTCTGCATGTATATACGACATAAACCTATGGAATATCACAACGCAAGGATACGTTTATGCCATGTTTGCTGAAATTAATTACACTGTTTGGCCGTATTGTTCATGAATACCTGGCTTGAGGAGTCCGCACTCAATATGAACCTGTGATGCTTGATTCAACTAAAAGTCTTGGAATAAGTGCGTGCTGTGTTGACAATTGTCTGATTACGTCTTAGGCAAATAATCTACAAAGGAAGGTTGAAAGGGTGTAATATAGCGGAGAAATTTATTCAGAGAGCTGTACTTTGAAGAAGAAGAAGAAAGCCAAAAACAAGTAAATAATGCATTGTCAGAAATAGCATGCTTAACTAAAGCCGAAAGAATTTTAATGGACTGCCAGAAATGAGAAAACTTTCTCCAACACACAAAGCCCCGTAAAGCTTCATTAATTTTTCGGAAGACTCGCAGCGATGCAAATGTGTACATCTACAGGATGTATGTATAATGTATTTTCTAGTGAGTAATGTAACCAAAATTTTGACCATCTTTTTATATACAGAAAAGTACTCCATTAATAATGTTGATATAAGCTAGGTACAAATTCGACGTACACATGATGAGGTTAAAACACAATGCTATGGCTGCATTTAAATTCCAGCATAAGCAGACAACTAGACTCGACTGGGATTGGATGAGAAGGAGGGAAACTCCAGAATTTCATGTTTATTAACACTTCTGCTTGAGTTTCGCTTGCCCTGAAGTGAAGGACTATGTAAACAGTTTATTGTGCTTGTGGGCCCAGCAAGAGACCAAACTTGGTGTCCTGGGAATCTAAATTCTCACATAAGAACAACTTTTAACAAGCATAAAGCAAGTCTGCCACAGAGCACTTTGCCTTTCAAATTATTGTCTTGAGTCAGGCTTTATCACAAGTTTATTGAAACTCAAACTAAATAAACGTGTGTATTGAACATTTTCTTCCCAAGGTCTACTATCAGTGATGATAACAGCATAATCCTTGAAAATAAATATTTTGCTTTCACGTAGCAGTATAAACTAAAACTTACTACAACTGTCTTGAGATTCTCTACATTTTACTTTGTCTTGCACACTAAGCACTGATATTACAATTACATTGAATAATAACCGTCGGGTATTTTGTTCCTTACAACTCAACCGACTCAACGTCATTATAAAAGGCAAAGGCGGATATGACTGGGTCTTAGGTCTAAGCAATTATGACAAGCATCCAAAATAAGATAAATTCTAAAGTAGTTGTGCATTAAGAGCCAAGATAATAATCATTATAGCTGACATAAACACAAACTGCTGGGTTACTTTCTATGCCCACCTACTTATATATTATGAGCAGCGGACTAGAAAATGAAATCATTGAGTCAACTCTTCAGTTTGTAAAAGCTTCTTAATACTCTGAGTACCAAATGCTTTTCATTGCTCTTTCCATTTCATTTTCCATAAGCTAAGAAGCTCTTACTTTAATTATTAATTAAACCTGGCACAAACTCAGATATGGCATCCATGCATTTTACTAGTTTCTTCCCCTCAAGAGTTAACCACCAAAAAACGCATTACATTACCTTCTTACACCGATGCATGGTAAGTGGTAACATGAATAGCTCTTCTGTCCTGTGGCTGTGGCATATTGTTATATCAACATAATATAATATACAGAATCAGGTATGTAATAATGTAGATAGTTCCACCAGCCTGACTGAGTAACGTACTAACCGAATTTGGCAACATTTGCAAAATTCCGCTTTCACTTTACTTTTATTTATTTAATTTCGCTTGGAGAATCCCCAGCTAGTTGAAATATCTTATTGCCTCCACACATACACATAAAGCTGCATTTTTGCATGAATGTAGAGCAAGCAAAACTACATAGGTAAAATCGTGTACAGAGGAATGGTCTCATGTGAATTAAAAGAAGAACAAACACGGAATTGCAAATGGAAAAAAGATATTGAGCGCATTAACAAAAGTAATGCATCACAAAGCACATGCATTCACACCCCGTCACGTCATATCTTGTCTCACTTTGGAGAAATACAAAAAAGGATTCAGTGCCGATAACCAAACTAGTTAAGTTAAAAGCACCAGCGCCTACAATATACTATACGTATTATTATGTAAGTAAGAGAGCGAATGACATACTAAACTAATGCGTACTTCGTATAGAGTGAGAAATTTTGTAATTCACTGAACACAATAGGGAGAAGAAAAGTCGAGTACTCTACTCGTGAGTAAATGTGCCCACACCCTACAATACAACATTTCTTTTGTTGGTGGGCTTGTACATTGCCATTGTCTGTTTAAATTTTTGATAAACCTCCTTATTGCGAATTGCAATATACTTCCAGGCCATCGACTATTCCGAAGGAACCGAATCGAGTTGTGCTCTTTCTATACATAAGAAAGCATCGCATTACCGTTTACAACGCTGTTAAAGGGGAAACTGGAGTAAAATGACAGCAACAGACGAGAAGTATGTGTACCCGACCAATTCATCATATATGCAAATACGTTTTTGGACACAGCTATCTCCTTTCCGGGATAAACGACATTAGGCACGTTCCGCACGATTTTCATCTTTGAACAACTTATTATTTGACCTATATATCCGCTTTTACATTATGTACATTTCAACCAGACAGCTTCGGTTTACTTTCACTTGACTCGAGTTTATAGATGACTGACCCTTTACTGAATGCATCACCATCTTCTGTAACATTCACTGGCCTGTCAGTAGACTGATAAAACCAGAGGACCCGTATGATTATTTCAAAATTTATGTGCATTGACTGAGACTGAGACTATCGGATTACTCCACACTATTCCTACTACATGACTATATACATATATCAGTGCAGAGTTGAGTATGTTTATCATTTATCTGTAAACTTATGCATGTGTAATAATGTTTATCCAAGCAATATACATTCGTTTCATTTAGTTTTCAGGGCGGTGCATTCTACTATTATTATTTAAAGCTGGGTAGGAATAAGCACATGCATTTTCGCCATGTGTGTGTCTTCTCTCTATTCTCTATGTAATTGTAGTGCAAAGCTTTAGAGATAAGCTGATACTTATTCACACAGTAAATTAAATAATATAAACAGTAAAGCGACACACACATGTACATCGTACATGTATTTGTATGTAGTATGCATCGTATCGAGCGAGCGGGAGCGTGGATGGACGTACGTAAAATACATAATATGTGTGCCTGTCAAAATGTCAATTTGTGTATATCTCGGGGATGGGTTCATGTGCTGTGTATGATTATAGTAAAAGTCAAATCGCAAATCCTTAGCTGTTTGTCAGTTTGCATAATATGCACTATGTGTGGATTATGCTGAATGGTTGTTTGGGCAAATTGACTTTGGGTTGCAAGTGTACTAGGAGCGAGGAAAGTATCACACAGTGCTGTAGTATTGTACAGTTTCTCTACATCACGTACCTATATTTACTACTGGGTTGTTTTGTGGGACATTTTATTTACAGCCATTCCACAGCATACGTCTGGGACATAAATACTACATCACGGACAACAGCGCATGGTGTCATTGGGGTTTCGTTTACTTTGCCCGTATCCACCTTTGTCTTTGACAGAGTTGGTAATGTTGTGTTACTACCTATTTATTGCCAGTGAAATTATTGCAGGATAAATAATTACGAATAAATAAAAAGATCTCGTGAGTGCTGCTCCAACGAAACTGAAGCCCGAGACTTACACGAAAGCGAATGCGGAGAGACGAAACTAAGTCGCTGGATCATGTAGTACATGTAATGGAGTGTGTTGTAAAGCACTTATTTATTACTATTACCTAGAAACGCTATGCTACACAGCACTCCACCTTTGCAAATGTGCCAAATGACGCCCATAAATGTTCATATATTGAGGTCCTATCCATTTTATGAATGAAACGAAACAGAGAGACTGCTACTACTACATGGAACACTAAGAAGCACAAAGGGACTATCCGACATATAGCTTGATCGACTCTTTTCAATGAAACTGAAAAGACTTTTTATTACACCCAGAAACTGCCAGGAAATACGATTTTTCCGGTGTTCCTTGAAAAACATTTCCTGTATAGGAGACGAGTGAAAAGCACCTTCTTCATAGACTTAAATAGCTCCACCACAAGAAAATCTTTTAGTTTTTACCTTCCTTTCTTCCCTTTTGCTTACAAAAACATAGTACTCCAACAATGCATGACGTGTTTCGGTATGGCCCGGATCCCGTCGGTTATACAGATTGATCCACCATGTTATCCTCCCACGCGATTTCTGCACTAAATAAAAAACTTGGCACTCATTTTCTAATAGAAGATTACAATCTTTCACTTTTCCTTCTGTGCTTTGTTCATTAGCTAAAGTCACTAGAGGGACAAGCAAAGCGGATTAGGATTTTGTTTCCTAACTCGGTTGTGGAGGATTTTTCAACCAAATATGAAGTAGTTTTGGTCTTTTAATAATACCGTCAAATCTCCTTTGGTTTCCAAGTGTAAAGAGTACCTCTCTGTTTCGTTTGGCGTGCCTTCATCCATGTATACCGGGGCAAATGAATAGCTGTTGAAGAAAGTTGAAGAGATTTTTAGTAAGTTGTGGAAATAGGCTCTCTGGGGCCAAATGACGCATTGCTGCTGTACAACGTGTAGTGGCTATCACGCGATTCTACTATTATGTACGTAGTTTCTCAAACTCCTATTCCTTTTACCTTCTCGTTCATTACCTATTCTGTCTATCGTACCCGGTTCATGCAATGTAACCGATGCACGTTTTTGAAATTCTAGCTAACGTCCTGTCTTGCTCTCTCAATATGTAATGTCCGTTTTTATCGCAACAACGTCTCGTACACACAATCACAAACTATATTCTACACTCTACACTCCAGTACATTACGGTATAATACTCCAGTTAGGTATAGGGACAATAACATGGCATGAGGTGGTAGTGCAGTCGTGTAGGTAAAGTTGTGTACTTTTAGAAGTAATGTACTATAGATAAACAAGCTAGTGAAAGCGGATGTAGTAGTATTTCAAGCAGACGGAGTTGATACGGAGTTATAAATGATATTTATACATGGTTCATAATATAAAAGGTAGGCACACAGTATTATGGAGTAACAAAACTTTGAATTGCTCTACAAATAAAAAAAAGCATTAACTAACCATGGGGCGGTATGTATTATGTATAAGTGATATAACTATATTATAAAGTACCGTATTATATATATATTAAGTACGTACACACATGCAATGCACATAAACATAAGGTATCACTTATATTATGCACGTGTGAGAGTTTGCCGTTGTGAAAACAATGAAATAAGCTTCATGTCTTGACTTAGTTTGGCTTAACTATAAATTGAAGCCATTGCGACTTTGCGACTATTAGTTGAATGGAAGCATACACATTACGATTTACATCCTCTTTTAGAGGACATTTTATATTGCCTCACAGTATCAGCTTTATAGTAAAGCACATGGAGCTATTTCCATTCCATGGCTCTTATGACAATTCATTTTCTTCAAGAGGATTTTCCACAGCTCGTGTAACCATGAGCAAATGATAACCACGTACGTAACGTAGGTATCGTTACTTATTGTTACTTCAACATATCACACAATAAACTTAAGCTCTCCAAGTGACCAATGACCTGACAATTCAGCAAAACTATAATGGATACAATTCTGGGCCAAAAATACTATATACGGATACTACTCCGTCCTGCATGCACAAGTGTAATGAAATGGACTTTTCATTTGTATGACTAGAAATAATATTATTAGCCTGACTAAGGATGGCCGAACTATAGAACTATTTTCCATTACGTTTCGTTTAACTCGGACATCCAATTCTCGTAAAGCAATGGAATAGTTATCGAAGAAACTTTTTGTCTTTTTCTTTTCGTCTCATTCCAATAACACAAAAACGATAGGCCACGCCAAGGAATACGGGAAATACCGCACTGCGGCGGGTGGCATTACTGGCAGATATGTCCGATAATGTTTGTGTATAGACTGAAATAGAGGTCAGAAGGTAGACTGCTCGAGGAATAGGCTTTGCTAATATCAATACCAATATGTTCCTTTAATTTGTAAGCAGCTACCCATCACTTACTTCCGACGAGAAATCAATCCGAGACACATAACCTGAGTTCGATGGAGTAGTGAGCTTCGTTTGAGTAGTTTCATGCTAATTTATTGCTTTAGTTCTGAAACGAATATCTCCAAGCGTTCATTTAATTTCGATTCAGGTTCCGTCTCTTCCCTACTATTGTATTCCAAGCAAGCAAAGTAAACTACAGGGCAAGGCAAGGCAACATGATTTCCAAGCTTACACATAGCTCACTCAAACTATTTAGGTAACGTTCTACTAATAGGACATCTCACGTTGAGTTGCATCTGCATCGTAGTTGAAAATATAAAACATAGCCAGAGTCCTAGCCTCATCGTGCTTAATTTATCATAGTAACTTCATTTCATTCAGGCCTTGGATATTCAGATTTCCAAAATAAACAAAAAATCTAAAACACTAGACATGTTTTACAGTATAAACGTTTCGAGAGAAATATAACTGAGAAATGCCACATGTTTGTATGGAGTAAGTATGCACTCTTTTGTAAATGGATAACTACAGCATGTCTAAAATAGTAATCGTAAAATTATAGTTTATTTTTACTGTGTTATAAATTGATGAGAAAATCAAAACTATATGGAACTAAAAAATTCTGGTTTTAAACTATCATTGACTTGCTTTTATTGCTTAGAAATATTGTTAAATTGTTCACAACAAAGCAAAAGACTATGATAATATTGTTCATAACACATTTTTCAGCAATTGTTATGAAAATTGAATATAGGGCAGTAAAGCTTTAAGGTTGAGTAAGTTGAGTTAGTAGTAGAGGAAAAGAAACATCAATTTACATGCATTCATGCATCTGTGTTTTTAAGCAAAGCAACCATTGATTATTTTTGATTTACAGAATACATTAACTGAATCCAAATTATGAAGTAGGTTTTTTATGCTTATTGGCCTTTAAAATAAAATTGTAGCTACCAAATTTAAAAACAGATTTGCGGTGGTTTGTTGGAACCAAAATTGGAAACGTAACTAAGCGAATATCCTATGTCTGCGTAGAAAGCATTCATTTTACATTGTGTATGAAAGATGAGTTTGAAACTGTGAGAACCTACCATGAATGAAGAGAAGGTAGAGTTTAATTGCGTATTTGTTATGCTACTACAGGCCTTAAACGATTTCTAATTTCGTTATAAGATATGCACAGTTCTAATTGCTTAGGTAGGAAGGTAATTATGATTGCAAAGCCCACATTCATGGCTCTACAAATTTCCATAGTACATTAATATATGCATATGGAAAGTTGTAATGCCTTAGGTGCGGGAATAACAGTTATTGGATGTACTGTGTACATTGTATACACATGGCTGTTTAAATGCTCTTGTTAAACATTAAACTCCAGCCCGAAATATAAACAGAAACAAGGGAATAGGAAAGTAATAACTGTGTAACGTACCGGATGAAGCCTCCGAGCTGCATCATGGATGGCAATTATGTGAGTGATCTTGTGCCGCTCCAGCTGACTTGCATCTTTGGAATCTCGATAGTTCCCAACGTAAAGCCCTGATAGCACCTGCAAATTCATTTTATTTCGCACAGTTAGTCAAATTCACATACAAATGAACCACTCAAATTTCTCACAAAAGAAATTAGTTAAAGCGATAGGTATATATAAATTTACTACTATATAGGTACATATATTCGCGTATGAAGTGGCCCCATTAAAATTTTCAACATATTTCTGATACGCGTAGCTGAATTAAGTTAATCCTGAACTTAGTCCTTTCCTTTAGTGAAAATCAATAACTCCTTCAACTTTCACAAAACTACTCACGACTTTTCAATTAAGTTTCTATATCTTCCAAAAGGGTAGTTCCCATTTCAAAGGTGTACTTATATTCCGAGAGTACCTAGTACCTACTATAATGCAATGGTTGGTAGAGGTTATGATTAGTGAGCGCTCTCAGTCAGCATTATTACTGATTACTCACATCTGGGTATACATCTAACTAATGTGCGAATCCTTTCCGTCCTTCATATCTCTTTTATACTTCTGTTCAAATGGATAGCCCAAAGTTTTCTCCTTTTTATTTCTATCATATACCGTACCACAACTGACTGGTAAATTGTATATTACAGAAATGGGTAAAAGGACGCTGAATGCCTATTGCCTACCTCAAAACTCATATCTCAAGTCTACTCATCCGTTGACCGCAGCAAAAGGAAATCCTACGGCAAAGTCTACCCCTCCTGGGAAATGTATAGCTTCGACTATAAATGTACTTGGTCATAGTATAAAAATGTACGCGTGGTATAATATATAGAAAAAATACTAAAGGTTGAGGAGTATTATGAAAATCCTTGAAAAGACGCATTCATCCTCGGACTGTCTTCTTTTCTTTTACTACTAGTCTCCCTGTGCGGCTTTAGTATACGAAATTCCCTATCTTTTTGGTGTTCCTCAACTTTCACTTGACTTTCACCTTACGTTTTGAATTCAGGGAACATCTATATAGTACTCCCTCTGCAAGCCTTGAGATTTTTTCTAGATACTTGGAAAGATTCCAATCAAATTACATTGCAAGCGACGACATCAGAAATCCAACTCAAATGTCACATTGACTTTACCTCTCTCAATTCCACAACACAGACACACACTACTCAATTGTAAAATATATTTCCTGACAGTTGTAACTAATGTAGTACATACACACATTTATCGCCTGCCACCAGTTAAGTAATCTCTGTGTTTGTTACTCTTTTGCTAATAGTCTTCCACAGTCCAACTTTCCTATCTGTAGTACCAGCAGAATTGAGTGAGAAAAGCATTACAACTTATATTACCCGTATACATCTACTTACTACAACTTATAACAAAGTATGGCTAGGATACGTATCAGTCGTACACATAAACCGGAGCTAACTGAAGAAGTTTTGTATCGGAAGCAATCAACGACTCTCACGACATCGTTTTATAGCATGTAATTTATACTCTTGCTGTCGTTTATTTTGCTGGGATAGACATTCAAGAATAAGCATTCAACTTTTCTATAGTCAATTCTTGAAGCAATATCT
>JABASD010002354.1:0-27637 GCA_019776165.1 Pogonognathellus flavescens
AGCTGTGTATTAAATATATAATCTAAGTTAAGTTAAACTGTATTCAACTATTCATGTAAGAAAATTCGAAGATGCAAGGGCCGCTGGCCAAATGCAGTTAAATAAATAAAATAAAATAAATAAATAAATATTCTGTAATTACTGTATTATGTATTATTTAATTACAACAAACTAAACACGGAATAACGGAGAATATTTATCACATTACTTACTTTCACTTCAGTGTTTTAGTTTGGAAATACAAAATATAAATATTAACTGCACTAATTGGGTACTAACAAGTGACAAGAGGTACTGACTAGGCTGCACTGGAATATCAATTCCTCCGTGTCACCTCACCGTCGGCGTCAATCTACTGATGCTTCTTGCACACGACGCGGGACGACGGCAACTTGCAAAACTCATTAATAAATCACACATTTACTGATTGAGCCGAACGAAAGTAGCTGTGGCTGTAAGGATAATAATTATTCTTTGTTTATCAACGTGTGTTATGGCGTGATACCTCATAGAGCCAATCACAAGCACCGAATAAACTACACCTACGCTAACAATTACTATAATATGTACATTTAATATTTCGTTGGACAAATTTGGCCACATGGTTGGTATACAAATAGTGTGTCAATGTCCATATATATTGCAACATTAAATCTAATATGGTATTGTCTATCTTTAAATACAATACAGATATCTGTACGACATATCAATAAGCGATAGCGATAATAATGAATGTGCGATATATGCGTGTTTTGTGAGCAAGGAAAAAATAAAGCTTTTACTTTTCTGGTGGTGTTTCTCTCGTTATCACTAGTCATTTCCCTGTCAAAAACCGAAATGAAATCTTAGGTATGTAGAGCAAAGCAAGGTATGTATGCTATACGAGAATTGGTATAGCGCATCGCGTCGCTTCGCTTGTATTAATGTAGGTAAGTATGTGTATGTAGTTGTTCTGAATTGTGTGATATTCATGAGAAAGAGAGAGAGAGAGAGATAAGCATTATTGTTCATAAAACAAATCATAATTTCATAAAAAAAGTTGGGTGAAAAAGAAACTATAACAAAATTATGTGCTTAACGAAATTTTAAACATGAGTGTTAACTTACAAATTAATAATTAGTCACAATTTTGTTAGTGTGATTAAACACATAAGTGCACATACGCCCACGATGTAGTATGCAGGATGAACATAGGTTGATGAAATTTTTGAAGTAATGCATTTTAACAATAATACTACAATTAATTGTACGTTTATAGACATTATACAACTAACTGTTTAGTTGAATAAGAATTATGAAAAATCTAGCAATGATTATACAGATACTATTTGATTTAATGACTTAATTTGATTGATAAAACACATCGACAGCTCTATAGGATGATATCTCTCAGTCAGGTAGCACAATGAACTCATCTCTTCAACTATAAAAACTAAATCTAAAATCATCGCTTTCTTTCTCCTGTCTTTCACTGTTGAGTTTTGTGACATTATATCCTTTTCAATGGTGTATCGCTTAGCTTTCCAACCGACGGTTTCAAAAATAATTTGTGGTTGAAAATGAAATTGAGACCGCAGGTGAAAGTGGCATATTTACTTCAAATTTTGACCTTTCACTTATCTTGAAATAAATACGAAATAAATCGAATTGTTAAGAATTGGTTTTCTTAAACATTTTTTCCCATGCACAGCCTACGGTGTATATTAAATGCACAGGCATATCCACATTACATGATATGAAAGCACAGCTACAGTAACTACAATTCTTTAACTCGTATAGACAAAAATGTATGTGTACAGCATATAGCCAATTGTTTTTGAACAACTTTACTTTAATTCGCTTAATCTGTACAATCACAATAGCATCGTGACATTGCGAGTGAATTATACACATACAAAAAGTTCCCAAAATGGTAAACAAAATATAAAAATAACTCGAAAAGTTTATTCTAATTCCAGTTTCATGATTAGTTTTGACTCTTCTTTGTTCCTATTGTACCGTTGTACTTGGATTGTCGTAGTGCACAACTGCAGTGGGATAAATTCACATGCAAATGTTAGTAATACAAAAAAGCTGACAATTACATATGTTTTTAAATACTTGAAGTTTAAATAGTTTTATAACGACACGTTTTTCAGCTTACCTATATATCGTAGCCCGTAGTTGAATGGATTTTCTATTCGGATGCCTAAATGTCGGTATTTCTCATTTTCTTGATCTATAAACGCTGCTAACTGCTTCTTCCACTGAAATTGGTTATTAACATGGTTTGAGGAGATACGATTTAATAATTCATTAGAATTTTTTTTCTTTCCTTTCAACTAAGGAATGATGGAAAACATTTGATTCTACCTAGATGTTAGATAATGTACTGACTGTCTCATTAAATATAATTATTATATGAATTAAAGTGTGTTTAGAAAAACGCATGAAAAAATCTCCGTATAATATTAGTATTTAATGGCTTAGGTTACTTAGGTAGGTTTAAGTACGATTTGAGACATGAGATGTATTATACCTTAAAAGGGCAGGGCTGTTATGATTATACAGAGATATTCTAATACCTTTTTGTACCGTCTTTTGGTACTCCCACAAAAACAAATTAGTGACATTATGTAACAAGTGCAAACATCAATGACAGTAAAGAACCTCTGACAGAGAGAAACAAAGTCAGCCTTCTGAAATCGAATATTTATTTCTGCAATGGTATTTTCAAACTCCTCTTTGTCAACCTGTAGTCAACAAGATTATATTGATGAAAACTGAATCCATTTCACCATTACTACACATTCATAATAGTATCATGGTTATAACAAGTTATTTTGTGAATGGATAAAAGTATAGGGCCAGGACAAATGACAAATGAGACTAATCATTTTTTAAGCTGTCCGGAATGAATATTTTCTTTACCTTATTTGTAAGCTGATGAGGAAATTCTGATATAAACTGAGTTCCCCAGGCATAGTCTACATTATAATCTCGTTCTATGAAAACCATTGTTTGTCTAAAGGTAGGGCACTGCCATTGTGGAGCAGGTTGTGATGTTGTGGTCTCATGAAACTGATATACTTGGTACTTCTTTTCATGTTTACCAAAACCATTTTCGTAAGAAGAAGCAGTTAAAGGACTATGAGAAGAATTGGTTATCACGACATCATCTACCGACGCGTCTTCAGCATTCTACATTTTAATTGAAAATTTTTGCATTCATTATATAACAAATGCATCTTTGATTCATTAACGGTTATTTATTTACAATGGAAAAAGACCTTGTAACTTTCGGTCTCAAAGCATAGTTTACATGAGATTAATAAAATATATACTTACCATTGAGTGCAAGTGCAACTGTCCCCTTACCGTACGCATAGTGGTACTTGGCTAGAGACTGGAGATACTGGAGAATTATATTTTTAGTCTCACAACTCGTTAAAACACGCAACTGATTCAGCATTCAGCCAACCAAATAAAGATTGTGACTTTAGACTTTCTTCTCTTCTTTATGAATTGTTAGTTCCACTCTCCCATTTAGGTAATGTGAGACTCGATGTTCATAAAATCTTTTTCACTGTTTATTCACTAAACATTCAGGAATATCCCCAGTAACCACATTTAAACTTAAACCGTATGCGTATGTACGAACCGAATTGAATTTTTTTTACAAGCACTAAATATGTAGGGAGGTTAAAGAAGAGGAGATGTTACATCAGATCTCTACACATCTTTGAAACTTATACAACTTTATTTATGGGAAGGAAATTAACTATCAACCGATACACTTCGCACATTCAATTTTTTGCAGTCAAGTGACAATTCAAGTCATTAAATAATTCGCTAGCGTGTAATAACGTCTCAAGTGGGAATTAAGATACACCTGTTATTACTCACTATCACTGTTTACTTATATTTATGCAACATTACGTATGCATGCTAAAAAGCATTCTAATTTGCGTTCATTGCGTTGTATAATTGAGCATCCAAAACCTGAAAACAAAGCATCTTTACCACCAATAAGCCTTTAAAAGAATGAATAGTATGTGTATCGATATTGATGCAAACCTTGATATATAAAATATGCAAGAAAAAAAGATTGCCTGCCTATTGATCAGCTTTACTGTTTACTTTATTCAAATCATTTAAGTCAATGGCTAGTAATATAGTGTCTTCATCTTCAGTGTCATTTGAGTCATTAACGTAATTAAATTAATTTTAAACATAGTTAAAGATGAGCATATAGTTAACAAACAGACCTAATCTAATACCAATACCACAAAGTTTTGTTCTCACGCCGGTCCTCGAACAGGCACAGGTTACTAAATGCTTTTATCCTACTTTCTGCCACTAAATTACATGGGATGAAATATTAAAAGGGAAAGTTTTACGCTCTGTAAACGCCTATAGGCATTAGATCAAAACTTTACGGTATGTAAAATACAATTTACTATTTACAACGAAAATCCAATGGATATTAGCACTGCTAATACGGATATAACTAACGAAGACACATGCCCACTGCTTACACCACCGCATTGATCCGGTGCCTCAGTTGTTGGTGGTGGTGGCGGTACCACAGCTAAAAAATATTGTGATAATTACTATTATTACTATTGCATCATAACGAGTTAGTACGTATACCAGTTTAGGCAATTACATACAAGAGCAGTAGTATGATTTCTAAAAAATATTTGTTTGTGTACCTGGTGGTCCAGGGCATTGATTTTCATTTTGATAACACCACTCAGGTTGGAGTCTGTCGGCCTGAATACCTCGTTGTACTATGCGCTTTCGATTGTTAACCATTCGTCTTTCGGCTTCCAACCAAGTTGTTTTAGGGTTTGTCCATAGCCTCTCAGCTAAAGCCGCTGCTCTAGGCCACACTTTGCTTTCCATGACATTTTCGTCAGACTAATTGTGAGTACATTATAATATGAAGAACAATAATTATAGGTACAGTAATTAGATGAAAACTTTTAATTTAAGAATGCACTAAACTGTTAGTTTGATATTACAAAGGGCAGTTTTCAAATGTCTCATTTTCTCATACTTACTTGTTCTGCCCACAGTGGAGCAATTTCACCAAGAATTTGGCCATTTGCCATTGCTGCATCTGCTTTTTCTGTTCCAACAGAGTTTGCATAGATTTGATAAGGATTGTTGTCATAAATAGTCTGTAAAATAAATACACAAACATTGATTGTTGTTGAACAGATTGTTTAACTAAAAATATGTTTGTATTAAACATAAGTGTTTTCTCTTAAAAACTTAAAGAGAAAACACTTTCTCTCTTAAAAGAGAAAAGATAATTGTAATGGACATGTAGAATTCAAACTACAAACAATGTTGCGTATATTCTTCCATCACCCATGCCCTTTAAACTTCACAGTGTACATTTAACTCACGGGTGTCTGTCTACATTCATTACTTTATTTTATTGTCATTGAAATTTTAACTTGCCTGCCAGCCTTTGTAAGGTGAACACCAATTGTGTCCAGTACCAATCCATGCGTGATATCCACAATCCAAATAGAGGGCATCATAATTCGAGAAAATAGTTTTGTACCCGTTGTCCAGCAAAAATGGAATTATAGAATTTTTTTCTAGAGTTCAAAGCATGTTACATTAAGACATTACATTATTATTTGTCTTTTATTTTTCATACAGGTCACTTGCATACATTTTCATGAATCTTTTCATAAATAAATAAATAAAAAATGTAATGCGTTTGCTTACCATCTGACCATATCTGAATGATGTAGTCATCTTTATTTATATACTTTTCTGCATAACCTGGGTCCGTAATTGTCGATGTCCATAAAATGATTTTTGTATTTTGATTACCAGAAGCTGCTAGTACGATATCCCTAGCTGAAATGGAATGTTTATATAGGTATTACGTTTCTCATTATTCATAAATTGGTAATTTTCGAAACTGGCATAAGAACAAAAATATATGTGAAAACCTTTGCTTTGGAATTCGTCCCAAATTTGTACAAACCCTGCTTCATCAGTCATAATGTTCTTCGCTGCCATGTAATCTGTAATTTCCTTCGAAGAGTTGTAGCAGCCGAAATGAACTTAAATGTGCATACAATTTTTAATTAATCTTACTATTAGTAATTCTATAGTGTGTGATTTTGTTATTTAAGTAGGTAGATAAATGACGAGATAAGTTAGTGTCTTTACCTTCGTCTCCACCCATATGAAACACATCCTTGTCAAATATGTCCATATAATTTGCATAAACTTTTTCTGTGGTTGTCCAAAAAAGTTAATGATTAGTAAAGAAATTGTATTAATATCTTTCAATATTCAATACAGTTAACCACATACCTATATTATAGTTACATACTACTATATAAAAAGAACACATACCTAAAACATCGTATATCTTTTGATTGGCTAGGTTCAATTGTCCACAGGGTGGTTCAACGCAGAAATCGTACCAAGGCTCCGAGTTTACGCACACAGCGAGATTTCCTATAAACGTTTAATTTACTATGATATAATTTCACCCTTTGCTTTTAATTGTTCAGAAATTATTATGTATGCATATGTTAATGCGAGTGTATTTTTAGTTTTAATTTAAACTATCCTCTTACCCATATCCTTTGATGGCCCCCATTCCCACCCGTTTCCAATATGAGCAGGCTATTGATTATGTATAAAATCATAATTTTAATGTACTTAAGTAATCATAAAAATGTTGAAAGTTTTCATACTCTCATTTTATACTGCCGGATATGTATGCCTAAAATAATAATCGTACCGCATCAAATTCTGCAACAATTTTGACTCCCCGTTGTTTTGCATATACAACCAAATCTTTCATCTCTGCTGCTTTATATATTTTACTCTCTGAATAAGCTCCGAATTCTGTCATCTGTATAATTATAATAACTAATTAAAGTATTCATATTGGCTTAGGGTTCAAAGCAGGGAAACTCACAAGTAAGCAGCTTTAGTCAGTATTGTGCATATAATATACTAGTGGGTAGCTACATATGTAAGTATGTAAGATAAGATCCTTTTACATTCCTATACTATATTAAGTATGTACATGTTATATTGCATTGCATGATTGCGATTGTACTATGTATAACGTACCTCTGGCTGTTCGAGTACTTCCATTGGGAATGAATGCGTATCTGTGATATGCCAGTGAAAAACGTTTAGTTTGCTGTACGACAGTCCATCAATAAATTTCTTTAGTTTATGAATCGGCATGAAATTCCTTGTTGTATCAAGCATAACACCACGATAAGAGTAGACTGGTTTATCAATTATTGTGACAGTATCAAGCACCTTGTTTAGAAAAATAGATCAAGCGTAATTAGCATTTTAATTCCCTCATAGGTTAAGTAGACCATGATGTGTAAGCAACTTTAACTAACCTGTAAACGGCCGCTTTTGTCATAATCGTCGTAAGCCAATAACTGGCTCAAAGTCTCGAGACCGTGCCTTGCACCGAAATATGTTTCGGCACTTATTAAAACAGTCACTTCGTTCTATAAAAGAAGCAAGTAAACTTTAAAACCAGAAATTACTCTCTTAAAGTTAATTACCTAAATACTAGTTACCTTACCTAGTTATCAAACTACCCTTCATTGAGACAAGAAATTCTAAATTTTTACTTACAGCAGCTTTAGATATGGTTAAATTGTAAGATTCGTTTGTATCAGTGCCCAAGTCTGTTGTAGGGCTGGTAATTTTAAATTGAACACGCATTGTATTATCTGGGGCATCCATTTGAAAATGGTCAGTGTCATCATTACCCACACTACTGGGATGCATCTGTAAGAGATTTTTACAAGCATGATTTATAATTGTCCTATTACATGCAATGCATTGTTCGCTTCGATGCATTCAAATGTTAATAATTTTAACGTTTAAATTATCTGTCTATTACCCAAAGCAACTTATGTATAAACACCCTTTGTATGTCATTCAACCATGGGTGCAGCACCGATGGTGACTCTGTCACAACAAAAGTTATGTTTTTCGGATAGATTGCAGTCATACTTGTTCCCAAACTAGTCTGAAATTGAAAATGCATGATATACCTAAATGTGTCGTGCAAAATTGATTCATGATGGTATCAATTTAAGGATTTTTACCTGTCCAGTTGGCAAAGGCCAAAGGTTTCCATCACTCGCGCAACTGAATTTACATACATCGATTGCCAATCCTACTTGACCAGGCTGGAGGTCATCTCTATCAACCTTACGGCAGTACCGGTCACTGCCGCACACATGGGCCCATCTCTCGGAGCTGGGTTGGCTATTTTGAACAAAATAATTGTACATTTTTATGAAGATAATCGTTATATCATATTATAATCAATTCATTAAACAGTAAATTTTAGTAAATAAATTCTCAATAATGTACACAGAAGTTACAAACATATAACACTAACCAGTCAGCTATGTTTCCAAACAGCAGAACAAAGCTTACACAAGCGACTAAAGTTTTCTTGAATTCCATACTGCTTGTTTTCACAATGTCCAGTAAAACCAGTTCCCTTTCCGCAACTCTTTACTTACTGCAAGTAAAATTGAGATTTGAGCTAAAGCAGTAAAAGCAGTGTCCTTTGTCATGAAAATGCAGATTCATGTCATTATGTCATAGTTTTTAAGTGTTTATTGTGTATAATAATTATATGATAACAGGACAATCAATCGGTAGTACGGTAGAAGGTGTAATTTATTGTACAAATTCATGTGCCTTTAAGTAGAGTAGGTGAGCGCCTACATCATGTTATAGATAATAATAACTGATGTGTTTTACAAGTAAAGGTTATAGAACTACACATATATTACAACATTGGTTGCAAATTGAAAAGTATCACAAAAAATTACTTGGAAAGTGGATGTCTTAAAAAAGTGTCACTTATACAAGTTCGTATAGTTTAGTCAGCATAAGCAACAAATGTAAGTGTATCATATTCACACTATCACACTCACAGTCAAATATTAGGAGACTGAATGTATGTACTAGTAATATTTCTCAATAAATTATTAAATTACTGTTCCTGGTAAGATTCTTAAGGGTAAAGAGGTTATTAGCACAGACACTATATACATGAGTTGTGTTACATTCTCATTGTGATTTTGTTATACGAAAACGTTATTAATATCGGTAAGAAAAAGTAGAAGTTTTAATAAGTACTCATGAGATTAGCTACAGTCGGTTTGGTTGAAATGGTAGCTGCTATAAATACTCCATAAATGATGTTGATGAATTCAACAAAATAACATAAAAACTACAGAGTGTTAGTTGTAACCAGGCTATTTCGCACTCCTGTTCAGAGGTGATAGGGGAATTTTGCGAGGAAGAAAAAGTACATTTTTACATTACATACGAATTATGTAAATGTTCATTCCTTGGATTTCATGTAATTCGATTGAATTTTCAATCTGTCTTGTAACAACATTGAATAATAAAATGAATGTAGACGTGATCTATTTAATCTATTATTATAGCATCAACAAGGATTATGTCAGCTTATCGATTCTGCTGACTTTTCAATTGAATTGACAGTTAAATACATAGTACAACAATAACACTCGATACAATTATATTAAGGCTTGTTTTCAGTAGAAATGTGAGTCATTGTAAATGTTACTCTTCTATATATTCTGTATTCATTCATATGCTAAATAAAATAATACCTCAATTGTCATTTCGGTATGATCGAACTGAAACAAACATCACTAAAACCCATGCTTTAAAAAAATGCAAACTTTACGTATTGTATATGCAGCTTGTATGAAAAATATGATAACTAATAAATGTGTATTACATACGATTTAGGTAAGCCTACTTCCACCCCAGATTCACCTTTATATGTGATAGAGCCCTAACTTTCCGATATTCAGAGTCAGATATAGGTATAAGGTACATACAATTTGCTACAATACATAGGTAATTACATTGACATATAGTACAATAGGAAACGCAGTTTATTCACAACTGTGCTTTGCACGGGATGTAATAAAAGCAAGTTAGTGTACCGTCATCGTGTGTTAATTTTTATTATCTAAAAGTTAAACTTGATAAATAATTATCTGCCTAAATAACTAGAAGTTTTAAGCTTCGTAATATTAAATATTTATTAATAATGTATATCTGCATTTTGCAAATCATATCGGGGGACATAGTATAGTAAACTTTAACCTTGAGACCTTTTACCCATTATTTGTTGTTCATGTGTGTTCAAATCAAAGGTATTAGCTACTTAATTCCACACTTAATAGGAACTGTTTATTTTCTGGAGAACTGGTTGAGTGAATTCAATGAACTGCGTTGATAATTGATATACATTGATATACCACACATTTTACACATTATAGAGTAGAGGATTGTCCATGTGATGTAGCAAAATAACAATCAGGTTTCATTGTTAATCGTCTAGAATGTTACTTGTTTATGTTTTAGTAATTAGTTCGTATGCTTGAAGTTTTGTCAAGCTTTTTTCCTTACTGGTGGCAGTCAGTCCATAATATACTTAGGTTATTTTTATATTTAATTGTTGTTTTTAAGAATAGGTAAGGTGTAAGATAAAAGTAAAACTATACAAATATATAGTTAAAAATGAAAAACAATATTTTCGTAGTTTATGATTACCTTTTAACCCTTCCTGCAATGTGAAAGAAGAAAATTAAGAACTTACGTATTATGAATTATATATTAGTAATTATTAGTATGTTATAAATTATATGTCTCACCCTCACCTCGAGCGGCTGAAAAAAATTAGTGTACACAAACACTTTAGCAAGCGCTTGAGTAGTGCACTTGCAACGGAACATGTGTTGTACAAACGCTTACGCTACACACACATTTAGATACATTTATTTGTTTGTTGGAGAAAATTATTGTTGGTGAATGATGAAGTATAACTGTTCTAAGAATGTAATTATAAACAACCTTCAATGTATGTATTTCTATGCTGAATTTGTCCATTAATTTTAAAAAACTAAATGTTATTGAGTGTAACATTGACATGCAAGCAAAGAAACGGACTGTGTTTGTATCACGCACCGTACTGTCTCATTCATGGAGTATTTCAAAACGTAAATGTAGATATATGCATGTAGAATTGCATAGTTGCAATTACTGTTCGGTTTTCAAAGGATCTACATGCATACTGTGTTGCAGAACTAATTGTATAAAAACTGTCATGTTATTTCACTGCAAAATGCACGCACAGGCTTGATGAGAATATCAAAACAGTTTTAAAGTTTATGCACTGCGCATTGGGTCACGTTTTTTTAAATATTGGGTCATATAAAATGCTGAATAAAATTAAAAGAACAGAAATGTGTTGCTTTGAAATCAATACAGAACACATAATGAACACCTAAGTTAAGGTAGCACTCGACTCTATACAATAGATGATTTATTTTATATGTGATTAACCTACACCGCAGCTGACAGCTGCAGTTATACATTGCCGAAGTGAATTACTTGTAAATGAATAGGTACTTTTCTGGCTTGGATTTGCTAAAATTACATCCTTTTAATACGTATAGACGGCAGACCGTATATGATCGAAGGTGAAGGTTTTACTCTTATTAAAGGATATACAACAATTACTTATATCAATGTAATTGAGCCTGTAAATGATGCTCATGTAAAAATAAAGCATAATATGCAAATGTTATTTATAAGAGCTATTGAACAAGCTTGGTTTCTCCAACTTTATTATTATATTAAATCTCAATATGCTTTAATAGAGAGTTGCATCACACACACACACCATGGATTGTATCGCTTTCGTGTAGTGTGTAGTGTAATTGAGAATATCTTACATATGAGACACGAACCATGCAATGCAAGGTTCTTACTATTAGTTATTTTCATTCTTTATTGTACCATTTGTATATTAAAATGAGAAATGAGATGTCGACTGACGAGCGAAAATAGCTGACTCTGTATCTGCATTAATTCCTTTATTAATGTGATTTTTTGTTTGCCTGTAGTAAATTATTTCCCCTTTATACATACACGTGTGAACTATATAGTAATAACCTGCTTCCAATATATAAATAGCTTCGTTTATAAATCTCAATTAGCAAAACTGGAGCAATTAATGTTAAAATAAAATTTCAGCCGATTTATTTGTTTACAAATGATGACATAAAAGAAGAGAACATAACACAGTCAATGTATACAACAGTATAGAGGAAAAAGGTCCACCACAAACGGAGTTTGGAGTTGTTGACCCTGGTGATTCAGAAGTTACCAATGGGTCTGAGGTTGTTTGCAATGGTAATTCAGAAGTTACCACTGGATCTAAAGTTGTTGACAATGGTAATTCAGAAGTTACCTCAGGTTCAGGTTCTGCAGCTAAAATGATTGTACATAATAATGTGTCTCACAATACAATTGCAACTTCAGGGGTCTCAACATTTATTTTTTATTATCTCATCGAACACTATTTTGCTACCTAACTTAAATTTATTTTTCTACTTACCACCCCATCCAGGGCATTGATTTTCATTTTGATAACACCATTCCGGTTGAAGTCTGTCTGCTTGAATACCTCGTTCCACTAAACGTTGTCGATTATTAACCATCCTTCTTTCGGCTTCCAACCAAGTTGTCGTCTTAGGATTTGTCCACAGTCTTTCAGCCAAGGCTGCAGCTCTTGGGAATATCTTACCTTCCAGGGTTTGTCCATCAACCTATATAATAAA
Source organism: Pogonognathellus flavescens (assembly GCA_019776165.1). Classification (NCBI taxonomy): domain Eukaryota; kingdom Metazoa; phylum Arthropoda; class Collembola; order Entomobryomorpha; family Tomoceridae; genus Pogonognathellus; species Pogonognathellus flavescens. Next base: position 12,693 of record JABASD010002354.1, read on the forward strand.
CAAAAATAAGCCAACTTGTTAATAAATTAAAGTCAACAATTTGTTGTTCTATTGCTTTTTATATTTTTTGTACTTATTTATTGTTTATAGTGTAAGTTAATTTCGTCATGTGTGCTACATATCTATGTATTTCTATAATGTGTACTGTAGGTACATAAAAGGTAGACAATGCTACTAAACTTACTTGCTCTGCCCACATTGGTGCTGTTGCACCAAGAATTTGTTTATTGTCAATCGCAGCTTGTGCCACTGTTTCTCCGGCTGTGCTGGCATAAATTTTGAATGGACTGTTGTCGTAGATCGTCTGGAAAATTAAATTTTAAAACTTGAGAACACAGTAAGCCAATACATGTAGTAGATACATTAGTATATTATCATCCCTAAGACAAATGCGCCCTAACCTAAATGGTACATTCTGTAAGTTTACCTGCCACCCTTTGTATGGGGAACACCAATTGTGTCCATTGCCAATCCATGCTTGATATCCACAATCTAGATAGAGAGCATCATAGTTTGAGAATATTGTTCGGTATCCTTTGCCAAGTAGAAATGGGATGATGGCATCACTTCCTAAATGAAGAAATAAACATATTTAAATGAAAAGATATTGCATATTGATAGTTGTACAATACTACAACTTAATGTGGCACTTAGAATCATAGAATACATTAGTACCAGTGCTCCATAACTGAATAATGTAGTCGTCTTTGTTTATATATTGCTCGACATATTTTTGCTCTGTTATGGTGGAAGTCCAGAGAATAACTTTAGTATCTGGATTCGTGGAAGCCTTCAAAACTCCTTCTCGAGCTGAAACAGAAAGTTATTTGGGTACAATTTTTGTAAGTAAATTATAAACCCATTAATGAGATCAACGAAATGAATACAATAAACGTGAGCATTGCATAATTTACCTCTCGTTTGAAACTCATCCCAAGCTTCCACAAACCCTTCTTCGGTTCTACTGAAGTTTCGAGTTTCCATCCAGTTAGTGATTTCGTCTGTAGTGTTGTAGCATCCAAAATGTACTTTAAATAGTAATAAAGAAAATAAATTAATGTCTCCAGTTTTCATGTTTTTTCCTTTTATGTTTTATCACGTCTTTTAGTACCTTCGTCTCCACCCATATGAAATATATCGTTATCAAACACAGACAACATAGTTTCGTAAACTTTATCTGAAAAATATAATCCGTATAGAAACATTGTTAGTCTCATGAAAATAAACATAAAATAGCATGCGTTTAAAAGAGCACAGATGTACGTGGCATATGTTTATGCGTGTGTTCAGTGTAGTCTAACCTAAGACGTTGTACATATTAGGATTAGCGAGGTTTAATTGTCCACAGGGAGGTTCAACGCAGTAATGATACCAAGGCTCCTGATTTACACACACAGCAAGATTTCCTGACAACATTAAATTTTCATTACCTACTACTTACTTTCACTTTATAAATAATACAGTTTCGGTTTCACGTAATGATTGTTCACAAATGGTCATATTATTATTGTTTGGGTAAAATGTTTCCATCTACTTACCCAATCCTTGTGACGGCCCCCATTGCCACCCGTTACCAACATGAGCTGGCTGTTTGTAAAATTGTTGAAGTTTCATATTAATTTTTTTATACATTTAAAGTTTTCTTACGTAGAACTTTTATTTCATGTACTGGTATGATGACTAAATAACCTAAATAACCTTATAGTGAATAGCAATAGTATATGTTATTACCGCATCGAATTCTGCAACAATTTTAACACCACGAATTTTGGCATATTCAACCAAGTCTTTCATATTGTCTATACTGTATACTTTTTTGGGGGAATACGCTCCATATTTTGTCATCTGTTCACATATGTAAGAAAAGATGTATATTTACTATGTTATATAGGTCTAAATAGAGACCAAAGTCAACAATCAAAGCTTTGATATCATAGTAACTTTGAATACACCTCAGGTTGTCCAGTTGTTTCCATTGGGTAGGAATGGGTATCTGTGATATGCCAGTGTAAAATGTTTAGTTTGCTATAGGACAATCCATCAATTATTTTCTTCATTCGGTTTACCGGCATAAAGTTCCGTGTAGTATCAAGCATAACACCTCGATAAGAGAAAACAGGTCTATCATTTACAGTTGCAGAATCAAGCACCTGTGGGAAACGATGAGATTGTAAATAAAAATTCTGCACTTCATTCTTACAAATCCTTCGTAAGCTATCGTAAGCTATTAAATGATAACAATAAGCAGAGTCAATAAGGCAATAGTAAAACATTTACAATTTAGATGAATGTACAATTTATCTTACATTGTATATAATCTGTAGTTGGATAATGCAGATATACTTAAATGATAGCATACCATTTTTCATTTTTATACTATGCATCACGTAAGTACATCTGCATGTACTGTAAACTACAAATTAGTGCAATCTCTGTGTAGGTACCTACATTTAATACTTTACAACAGGATTACAGATTTTAAAGAGCATTTTTTAATAATCACCTGCAAGCGGCCAGTTTTGTTGTAATCATCATAAGCTACCAACTGGCTTAAAGTTTCAAGACCATGTCGTGCACCAAAATATGTTTCGGCAGTGATTACAGCCGTCACCGAGTTCTTTGAAACATAAAAACAAAATCCTTTTAACAAAAATTATCATTTGTCTCAGTTAACAGGTTAAGCTAGACAGACCCAGCCGAACCCATGTTATGAGCTTTAAATTTAGTATTGTGTTCACTTACAGCGGTCTGATTGGCTGTTAAAGTAAGAGAGTAGGCTTCATTTGTGTCGACACCTAACTGAGAACTATTACTTGCAATTCTAAATTCGACATTAAGTATATTATTATCGGCTGGTGCTTCCGGGATAAAAAGATTGCTGTCATCACCTTCATTGTCAGGATGCATCTGTATGTCACATATTCAATCATTTAAGCAAAGTCTGCATACGTATATTCTCAGTGCATGCATTATACATGCTTACTTAATAGCATAGCTATAGGTCATAGGCCACCTACCCGAACTAAGCTGTTGTTCACGAATAATGTTCTTAAGTTTTCCAACCAAGAGTGGAAAACTGCAGGAGCATCCGTAACATCAAATCTTACATTTTGAGGATAAAATGCAGTCGTACTGTTTCCCAAGTTAAACTATATAAGAACAAAGATATACCAGGTTATAGATTCAGTGTTAGTTGTGTTTAATCAGACAAAATAATTTTTACCGTCTGCACTATAATCTAAATGTATGAACTCATTTTCTTAAACTGAATGAAAAAGGTTTTACCACTCCTGTAGGCAATGGCCAAAGGTTTCCATCGTTAGCACAGTTCAATTTACAAACTCCTATTGCCAATCCTATTTCTCCTGGCTGTAGTTCCGCTTGGTCAACTTTATAGCAATATCGATCACGGCATACATGAGCCCAAGGTGACTCTTGCCTATTTCAGAAATGATTTTAGTAATACTTGAATAAAAATTAGTATGCCTAATTCGATATGAGTTAAGGGTCAAAATGCAAAGAGATAAAGCATTAATTTACCCGTCACTTAGTGTTCCACAGAGAACGAAAAGGGCAGAAATGAGCACAGTGTTTTTAAACCCCATGTCTAAAGTAATCACATAAACTCACAAGAGTTTACAAAAATGTACCGTGCTGATGGAAGTTTAATTTAACACTAATATTACAATGAAATTCCGTAACGTTATTTGATTCGAATATTATTAACAAATGAGAATAAAGATATAGTTATGTGATATTGGTCTGACTTTAAGTTATATACATAAATATATTTTACTACCAAGATTAGTTATTCCGGATAAAGAGCGAATTATTATTTTGAGTTGATAAGTCAGTATGTAGACTTTTGAATTCATTAATTTATCCTTACATTTGCAAGTTAATCGCAAGATAAATGCATGATAAGTACATATAGTACATTTACATAATTATACGTTGTAGCATTGGTATGTATATGTTGCAGAAGGAGCAACACTGTTTATTGCCTGTATGATGAATCATGCTACTTTTACATTACACTTAATTCATACTGCGGTGTGTGTGTACCAGAAAGTCTTACACTGATATAGCATTAACGTTGCTTTTAATACTCTACTGTAATTTATTTTCTTCAATACTTCGGTATATACAGATGCACATGCAAAATGAACACAATTGAAAAGGTTGCAAAATGCTTAATGAATTAATCCTATCCAGGAATCTGTCTAGAGTCTAGTTAGTATCTACCTATGCGGAAGCTACTGGTTCCATGAATATTCATATGCATACGTTTTCACTAGTTTTGCTACATAAGTAAAGAGTACAATAGTAATTTATTGCTCAAAGTTGCACATATTGATAATTGATAGGTAATGGTGATGGTGCATAGATTTGTTGTGTATGTTATTTGCAAGGTTATTTGTATACATAATATGCTATATATGCCATATGCATACAGTACACAGATATTTGCGGTGTAATACAAATGGTTTTGGCACGTTCATGAAGGAATCCATAATAGTACGATAACAATGCAGTTATTTGATAAATGCTGAATTCTGCCGAAAGAAATTAATTTGATTGCTTCGTAATAATTTGCAAGGGGGCTGTGTGTGTATTACGACTTAAATTCTGAGGTCTTGAACTGCAAAAGGACAATAAAATACGTTGTAATCGCTCCAATGATCTGTAAAACAATTAAACATTTTCAAAACCAAGATACCTTATAAATATGAATAGGATTTGACTTGGGATTTGACATTATATACCTTAGGTATTATATAGGCATGCATATAATAAAAGAAAATGGTATCACATTTTCATCACTATCAATTGATCCTGACAATAATACAGTTAGATTAATATTACCTTTGTTAAGAGAAGCCGATTGATTGTAAAAAATCCAGCTGCATTCAAAGTAATGGGGAAGTCCAACTTTCTCAGCAACAACTGAATCTGTAGTTAGTTATATTATGTGTACTTACAGTTTATAATTCATGATGAATACACAAATCGATAAAACCAAACATAAGAAGTAAATATTATGTAATTAGTATAATATCCTGCATTTTCTTACTTGCAAACTGCTAAGAGGATGAATATCCACAATAGGTACTTTATTAAGAATGTGCTTTAAGTCTTCTCCCTAAATAACAAATAATGAAAACCGCAGAAAATATAGCATCGAAACAATAACTATATAACAAGAGTTTTTATATAGAGTACACTAATAAAATGTATCCAAATCAAAGCGGTTCACTTACTTGAGAATACACATAGTGAGCAGATGAAGAAATTACAAAAAGTTTAATAAGGATGACAACATCATAGGCAGGGTAAAGAAACCAATATTGGTAAAAATCTTCTCTCAGAAATAACGTGAAGTATGCAAACAAGATGAATCCAACGATCGAATAAAAATAGGATCTCAAGAGATGTACTCCGAATATTGAACTGGTTTCTTCAATTAGCATCAACAATTCTTCATGAAGCATCCTTAAAGCTTCCAATTGTTTCGCATAGTCAATATGTATACTATGCGAATAGTCAATATTATGTTTTTGAACAAAGGTGTGAGAGGTATTTAGTATTGGAGTTGTGTAAGTAAAAATGCTACAAGTGTGTTGAATTCTTATATTAAAGCACTCTAATCTTAACTTTATGGCATTCAGGAAGAAAATTAAGAAAAGAGTAGGCATGAAGAATAATGTTCCAGTAATTGTCGTTAGCGATACCATGATCCAGTCGGATGTTATAAATTCAACTTGCGAAGACACATAATCATCTTGCAAGTCCAAAACAAAAAGACATAAACCTCCCATTCCATATGTAAGACAAATAAAAACAGTAACTCCAAGCATAATTCTGCTGAACCTTAATTCTCTCTTTTGCTGATCAAATTTTAGCAATTTGTCTACGTGAGAGAAATGCTTTATATACTTCAGAAGTGGACACCATTTTTTCAGAAATACACTGTAAGAAAATATTCCTGTAACAGTTGTTAGATAGAAGAGAAACATAATTACGTAATAGTCGGTCACGGCATGCCCACCTTTTAATTTTGTAATAACCCGTGGTTCTTTGATGGTGCAATAAACAACTCCACCAACAATTAACAAAAATATTGAAATAGTGTACAAATAATCAGCAAGTTGTAACCACTTTTTCCTATGGGTCGGTGCTTTAGAAGAGTCCACCTTAAATGAACAGTTGTATGATGGAAAAATTCCAAAGAATTTCCCAAAAATTACTAATTGGGTAAATGCGTGTCGCAATGATTCGTAACCTTCAATTGTCTCTTCAGTGGTACTACGAATATCGTCATTCTTCTTGATTAAGATAGACTTCAATTTTTCTGAAGTGAAAACAAAAATATTCTCATCTGAAACAATGTCCATTTTAGGAAGTGTGTAAATTGTGTATGTGTATTATGTATAGTAGTTATGTTACACCACATTTAGTACAACGCACAGTGAGTTCAAACTTTCTCAGCCAGCAAAGAGAAATGCAAGTGAATTGAATGGATGATGAACCTACTCAATGAAAGCATAACACAGGTTCTTCTTTTTTGTTATGTTTTACTTAATCTTAATGCAAATAACCTGTCAGTATTATCACACCGACATCATATTATTATGTCGGAAGTGATTACAACTGGATATTTAATACACAATTAAGTAAATATATACCACTAAACTTTAATGAAGACATTTTGTCTAGACTACTGCCAATGCCCCAATCGATCTAAAGTGTCGCAAAATAATATGAGAAACAGTTACGCTTTCAGACTCGTGATTATTGTGACTGACAATAATATTTCTATGAATCGGCATTTTGTAACAGTTGTATTAACTTAATGTTTAGATAACTACCAAACTGGAAACTACCATAACAAATTGTTTTCGTTAAGTAAATATTGCTATACATTATCTACATCATTAACTATACCATGAAATAGCATGTTTTTCAAAATTCCTTGTATTAGTACCTTAACAAACAGTTACAACGCGTTACAAGTATATTATCATGGATGTTTCGAGGAAACGGCAAATTTCATTAAGCTTTGCGTATATACAAAAAGTGCTTTCATTTATTTACAATATTAGCAAAAGCAGATGGCGAAAGGCGGAACGGTGAAAGCCATTAATTATTGCGCCGAGAAATTGAGCATTACGTAGGTATAGGTAGTATATATGTAAATCTAGATTTCTATGTCATTATTATTAAACGTTGCAGGCAGATTGAATTATTTGCTGTGTCAGGGATTCATATTTCAATACATAGAATGATAATTTGATAAAAGTAGATAATATATAGCGCAAACAATTTATTTGCATATTGCATAACCACTATATATGCTATTAGTAGTTAGTATTCAACTATTGATTATATACCATGCTAGCCTGCTAGCCAAATTGAACTTAAGTTAACTTAACACAATAGGTTAGATATATTAATTAGGCATATTGTTATACTACATACATAGTGACCGTATTTGATGTGAAATATTCTTTATGCTGAAAAAAATGTGACACTAGCAGTGTTCAATATATGAGCTTATGAGTTTCGGAGAATTTTTAAGCAAATTATTATATTTAGATGTTACACTACTGACTTATTGATTATTGAATTGCATGTATTATTATAGTCTAAGCTTCATGTCATAAGATGGTATCAAGTATCGCATGTGATCTACACTCAGAGAAATAATTTGTCTCATTATTATATAATCTTGGTATAATATTTGTACAGTTCATTCATATCTGCGTATAAACATATTATAAGTAAGTTGCATATTATAACTATGATGTTATATTATATGTTTACATCATTGCTTTACACCAAAATAAATGTATTCTGATGTAAAGGCAAGACACTTAAATAAAGCTGAACTTTGAACTTGGAAGATTTTGTGTTATGTCTTAATTGTAAAGATTTGTATTGATGTATATGAACAGTAACACAAAAGAAAAATCACATATCTACACATTTTTTTAAGTAGAAGCTGTAGGGTTTATTCTTGCTGCCAATAAACACACTGGTAATTAAGTCATCTCACATATAGAAATAATTGCCAGTATTGATGTAAATCCACTAGCATATGAATTGTTTTTACAAATCTTTTATGCCTACAGGTAATAGTAATAACTGTATTCAACCACTGGAGAAGAAGGGAATAAAAAATTTGAGAATAAAAATTAGCAACTTTTTGGCCATATCATATTACACATCGGTTTATGCATGAACTGGAATTTTAAAGTAAAATAAGTTAAAGTTAAGATGAGGGAAATAAGTATTCTTGAAATGGTTTCTGGGATCACTAATAATCTTCACCGCCTTCGAGAACGGGGTAATTGGGTGAGACTGGTTCATTTATACTCAAATCACAGCATTTGACTCTGATATTGTTCAAGGCAGTGTCGTCACCTGTAACACAAATATTTAATTTTGCGATAATCTGTATGTTTTGCATTTGTTGCAGTCGCATGAGACAATGAGACAGTATTTCATGAGAGAACATTTTACAAACCATAAATAAGAGATTCTTACCGAAAGCTTGATATCTTTCAACTTGGGTTTGCAGTCCACAAAATGCTTGTCCAGCAGGGCATTCCTGCCATTCTGTGTAGGAAGAGTTTGCAAAAATGTGTCCATTATCATTGAAGCCCTCAATAATATTTCCATCAGCGCATTTGATTTTTAAATTATCTGCAGCTGTGTCGTCTTTATTTGGTCCTTGATAACGTTGAGATTGCATTTGGAAGCCAACTGCAAAAGTGGAACAATTAAAAATGTATCCCCAATTTCCAAAATGTCCAACTTTACTTGTAACGTTCTTCCACTCGGTATCTTCTGAAGATGGAGGTTTTCCGCAAAAGAAACGGATTCCGTTCATTGCAGTGTCGTCAACGCTGTGCTTAGGCTCAACCAGAAGCTGAAACGCTGTAACAAATTGTCCTCGAGAACAATTTTCGAATTTTCCCCATACTCCAAAATCAGTAACGTTTGGGGAGGCAAGAATTGTTGCTTCGGATTTTACTCCTTGCCACAAACAAAGGAACGGCAACACAAAAAGTATTGGTTGCATTATGATACTGTAATGAAATGTACCAAAAATTAATTACTATTCCAATCAAGTTTTTGACAGTCTTTTGATAGTTGTTCCGAAAACGCTCGGTATTTATAGTCAAAGAATTAATTCCCCACTAATTGCATCTGTAGCAGCAGAAGGTGGTCGTTAATGACCAGATTACAGATACTTAATAAATGATTTGTAAACCATAAACAGCCCAAGGGAAAATTTATTGTTTGCTTCTACATAAAAGTGTGTCTCATATTATGCAATCTAATTCGGCTCAATGTCTTTTAACAGGAATTCTATCATTCAATTCTAATTTTGTCCTCATTAGAACCAGTACTAGTTAGAATGAGTGTGAAAACAATAAATTTTGTGCAATAATACATAACTACAGCCAAACTGAGAATTAGTATCTCTGTAAGAGCTTTCGTCTTATATATAGATATAGCACTATTAATGAATTGACAAGGTACACATATTATATACACACATAACTTCATCATATACCTAGTTGTAAGTTTTGTGCATGGTTGTGAATACATTAATGCAATGGTTTAGTTTTTCTGAATGCTGAGTGTCTATATACATGCACTCACAATGTTGATGCACGATGGGATATGACTATGACATAGTGCTTAATAATGTTCTAGAAAAACACTTTAACACATATCGACGAGCAAGTTTCCAGAAACAATAAATAATAACATAATTGTTGTACCTATTAAAAGTAATGTAAAGACAGAAAATTATAATTCAGTTCTTTCAAAATTCATATCTGACAATGAGTAGGCATCTGAAGTGAGATCACAACAATCACAAGTCTCCAAGAAGAAACTATTTTGATGGTTGTATGATTATTCAGTAGGTAAATCTAAGAAACAGTATAATATGAATTTCGTATGAACGCTATTATTGAGTACGTGATTTACACGAAAAATCAATTGTTACATTTACATATTCCTATACCTTTATACTATACCCTTATACCTTTTCGGAAATGGATGTAAGATAGGTGGTGTCAGTAAAATAAAAGGAGGGCAGGAAGGCATTAATGGTGAAATTCAAACATATATATGTCATCATTTTATTTGAGATTTAACGCGAACATGTAATAATAACAATAAAGTATTAATACTCGAAATAACTAGAATTGAGTTTGCATTTTACGTCACAGTAATAAAGATCCTTATTCTAGTACAATCAAAGAATTTCAATCTGACTGAATATTTAGTCAACAATCCATCGGGTAGTGTATTATAAGGTAATGTATACAACAATTTCTGTAAGTATTATATAAAACTATGTGTAGGTAACTTTTTAAATAAATAGTTGTACAAAGAGTAAAATATTATCTTTATTATCCTAGGTACAAAGAGATACACATTAACGCAAGTATTGTTTAGTTTGCACACAACGTATATACCATTTCAGTTGAGGGTAAGATTCGGTACTAAATAACATTCTACTTATTTTCCCAACATGTTTCTTTTAACCCTAATGATACTAATGAAACACTGAAAAATCACATCAAAAAGACGGTAAATAAAATTATTGGTAATCTCGTGTGACAATAGTAACTGAATCCTCTTAAAGCGTTTAGTAAGAGTACAAACACGAGATTGTGTTTAACAATAATACTAAATATAATCTTCGTAAATCAAGATCTCAAAATTGTTAAAGCTTTCTGCTAGAGTATTTCAAAACCAACGGTAACTACAATTTCACTCTGCTAAGATTTAAGTAGATGGAGAATATTATTAGTACCAGCACCTGAACGACTAGAGACGTATAAATTGATAGAAAGTTAAACAATGAAATGAATTGCAAACTTTCTACTTTAGTAAAGTATTAAGACAGTTTGGACCACAACTTGTTAGTAAACTTGGCTTGGCAAATGGCAAATAGTATGTTGGAACTTTTTATCTACATACAAATACATATAGAACAGCCCCTGTTGAATATTTGAAGACGTCTTCAATGAATCATTTTCGCTTAACCTGTTCCATCATTTCGTTAAAATGCCGTCGTGATTGCAGGTAAGTCATTGCTTCTGTAAAATGTAAAAAAGGTACCACATTTATATACAAGGAAGTACAGAAGTTTCTCGCAAACCAAAAATACCATACCTTGGTAAGTGTGTGGAATAACCAAAGGCAAGGGACCGCCATCCAAGCTTTCATTCACAAATGTGAACTGAAAAACATTTGTTACATCTTTGACTCCTGTTGTTGGGTCGATTACTTCAGCCATTACAGGAGTATGAATGTACTTGCCTTCCACGTATCCGACCTATATTTTCAATTTGTTGTTAGCCTTATCTTATAATCTTATAGTTAGTATCATATACCTCATACACATGTTTGGTTTTCAAAGAAAAAACATACCATTGCTCTAAATCGGAGTAAACCTCCAATTTCCACCGGTTTTTTAAAAGAAATGTCATCTATATTTAGTACTTTTGGACGTGTTTTTCTGTAAATATAGAAACAGGTAAAATCGTTAGATAATGAAACAAAATGTGCATGTCATAAAAAATTAGAAATTGTGTTTTACGCGTAAAGAAAAGCGTTTGAATACGCCAACTCCAATGCCTGGCGCATGATGAAACCTCCAAAAACTTTGTTGTAACGGTTTCTGTACTGCAGGCATTCGTTATATTTTTATAGTCAATTGAATTATAATATAATTTCATTCAGTTTAGAAAATATTTTATCACAATTCACCTGAGGGTGACACATAAACAATGTGTTAAGCACTGTTGAACTCATCGCTCTGGTATTAGGGGGAAGTCGTGGTGACTTCCACCCAGCATATGAGGGATTCATAGTTTCCATAAATATTTTGTGGATAATATCCCGCTCTTCCTCGTTTGGTGGCATTTTGACAAGTGATTGACGCATAGCGTTTTTCCTTTGTATGTTTCTTTCTAAAATGGTCATTTTTATGGAAAGTTAGGTACTTTTTATAATAATGTTCATCTAAGTGTGACATGTAATATTAGACTCTTGTCTTGTCTCTTATACCTTCTCCCATTTTAAGGTAAGCTTCTTCCTCAGGTGTTTCCGCAACAAGCGAGTTAACTAATGCTGAACCATGATTTATAGGATCTCTAGCGACAAGCACAAAAACGGCATCTGTAATTTTTCTGAACATTCCAGTTTCGTCTTTTTGATCCAGCTGAATAGAAGCTTCCAGAGAAGTATTTCCAACCCAAGAGACGTGGCCCGACATTCTTATATCCTCAGTTGTCTGTTGTAATTTTTACAAACTTTTAGTTTTTAGTTATACTATACGTACATAGTTAACTATAGAATTTATACCAATAATTCGTATTCTTCAGCAACATGAATGCTGTCCACCAAACCAGTAACAATGGAATAAGGATTTTGTTTTCCTTCCGATTTAGGGTTCTTTACATGTAGAAAGCACACCCAAACTGCAGATAGCATTTAAAAGGTCAACCCTGCCCCTTCTGTCAAATATACACTTTTACAAAATAGACAAACCTTACTAACCTGCGAAAACGTCCATATCTTCCAATAATCTTCCAATTCTCACTTTCCCACACACCGTCGTATACCGATTTCTAAGTTCTTTGTTTTTCGACATAGGTATTACTGAAATTATTAAAATTAGGTAGATTATCTCGTATATTAACCAAACAAAACAATAGAAGTATGTAGCATATAGAATATTTATATCCTAATCTTGTTAGTTGGATATGCATGCAAACTTACCAACACTGGAGAAACTGTCTTGCATTCTTCTGGGCGGTAGCTCACTTTTATCTTTAGGTAACAAATCCATCAACAACTTTCTCTGTTCCAAATTTGCACTAACACCGGCAGGGCTGTAATCGCCTGTACTTCCTGACAACTTTGAGAACTTGTCGATAACTATAGAGTAAAGAATTATAGCATTATTAATTTTCTACCTCTTCAAGAAGAATAAATAAGTTTTACTAATCTGAAGGTTTAATCTTTTCAACCGTACCATCTTGATTAGTCATCGTAGGTAATAAGTTTGGATCGGGTTGAATAAATAGGGTACGATAGGGAGTTGTCATTTGTACATTTTGGAACTTCAAATGCATTGACTGCAGGCTGCAGGAATTTCGGGGAAGCAACGCTTTTCTATATAACAAATTATATTATTATTTTTTTTATTTCTCTGATAATAAATGTTATATTATTTGTGTGATTTATGTTTTTGTATATTTTTAAGTATGTAGAGGTATAGATTTATACGATCGAACTTACCGTATCGTTTGTAACATGTTTTTGCCTTTTGGGTTTGAGTGGCTGTAGATTTAGGTCTAATTATTAACAAATTCAGGTCTATCTGTACTCTACTCTACTGTCTATTCTAAAAATCCTAAACTGTATTACGACAGTTATGTCATGTCGCAAGAGCACTTTTTAATGACTTGAGATTCATTATTAGAATTTCTCAGAGAATTAGTAAAGTCTTGGCTTACCATTGATATTGCTTGTTTTTATTAACCATGACCATGTGTTAAAATTTCTTTGCGGCCGTCGTTACTGAAGTTTTAATAAATATGAAAAACGGATTTTGTAAATAACTATAATTTTAATCTACACTACACAGATGAATATAAATATTATGAATGAGATTACGACATTACGAGAAGACCGGAAGATCAATAGAGAAACTGATCCAACCGTAGAGTTTAAAATTGGACTCTGAAATCCGGATACGCTTCAACGCAACATATAGATAGGATATTTGGATTTGGTTGATCTAGGTCGATGTAGTGGGAGTGAGATACGACTATACGACGAACTATTTATAAAAAGGATCTTCGCCTTTCTTCAGGGCATTCAGGGGTGTCACTCATTTACCCGGGTAGAATTCTACGCTCGTACCGCATATCTCATACTCTACTCACTACTCTACATTGACAGGCAGTATATACTCTGGCTGTTTTTGAGAGTGACTTTGAAGATTTTGTGGCTTTTCTTCTTGCATCCGTTACATCACATAATCACATCTACATCTCTGTATTGCATCATTGTATGTGGTTTTTGTGGTAAACTCTGGAACGGTTTTAATAGGTACAATGTTATGTAATGCACAATATAAGCGAGCTATGATAAAAGGAGCTTTCTCCCTCTGTTCCATTCAAGTAGGTATACACTGTATGATATTTAAAGCTGAGGAAGAAAACACGAACAAGATTAGACGGGAGAAGATACACAAAGTCTCAGGATGAGAATGAGATGCTCCTGAATTGATAGAACTAACTTCAAGTTCGAGTTCTTATATACTTCTACAAATGTAATCACATTACTTTCAAACTCTAGTTCCAGGTCTCATTTTGCACACTTCCTTTCTACTTCATTTGTGTCATTATAAATAATCTGAAGTTCAAGCATATTATTATTCACTGATATTATATTAAAGAACTGTAAGTGAAATCCCCACCCCCCATGGTATTAATTTCATTGGTCCGTTGAAAGCATCCCTAAGCAGATTGCACTCTTTCACATTACAATTACAAACAATGAATGAAAGAGACCACATAGTAGTAGTTTGGTGAATTAATTTAATTATCAAGTATTTGGTACGTTTAATATTTGAATATTGGATGAATTGCATAGTATAGGTTCACATTTCTAAAAAATGTGTCTTACAATCATTTTATATGATATTTGCAGTTTTTGTTGCATAAAGGATTCCGTTTCATACTCCATAGTAGAGCTGTAAATTGGGTCGACTTTTATGAACCCCAACCCCATCCGCCATTTTTTATGTGATTTTTCTCAACCCCAACCCAACCCCAAATTTTGAGGTGATGATATTTCCCAACCCCAACCCCATAGGACCCCATTTTTTTAAACCCCAACCC
>JABASD010002355.1:0-27616 GCA_019776165.1 Pogonognathellus flavescens
AACAAACGGTTTTCTCGTAATACAGAAATGAAAATTTCCCAAAACGGAGTATGAAAATGAATGGGAAAATAAACCACTTATTCCGTAGGGGGAGGTAGCTGCAGCTATCGAATACTGCTAAAATACATTTGTTGTTATCAACAATCAAATACAAATATTAAACTCAAACTTAACCACTTGACGACTTGACTACTGACTTGACAGTAAATTAACCTGTGTATCTAATATCAATTCTAAAGAATATATTCACTCAAATTTTGTAACTGACTCAAACATTATTTATTTGCTTGAGTAAAACCATGCTACAGTTTTAGAACTTTAACATTCTATCTGTTAAAGCAGAGGTAATGGTATTAAATATTAGTACAACACGGTCATAAATTTAATTTACATTAGTGTATTAAAATCACACAGATGAATTAATTTTATTAAAGTATACGTGTAGTTACTAGTTGGTATAAGGACACAGCGATATTGAGTTTAAAGAATATTGGATTGGTCTAAGAAACTGATTAGAGTAGTTCTAATGAAGAGCGTCTGCTAAAAACGTTTTCATGCTTATCCCAATAATAAAAACTACGCCCTCTCATACTTTATTGGTATTTAATCGAACTAAACTGGTTTAAAAATATAAAACTCATGTAAATATCATAGAATCGTGTATGAGACAGCACAGGTATATTTAACTAACCTCTTCTATCTGTAAAAAGTATATTGATGAAGACGATAGTTGATAAATCGTTTTGTAAATTGCCTTAGTGGCTCATTAAAGTTAACGTGGTTACATTTTACATTTACGAAACAATTTTACATTTAAGGCTCACCACAACATCCTTCCTTCTCCTATTTATACCTTCTACACTGCAATCTATAAGGAATGAAACGTAAAATCTTCATCATCATTCACATTCACACACATGTAGAGAGCGAGAGAGCATTCTGTTACTAAATGGAGAGAGAGTGGGATCTAATCACATCACATCATCGCTTACATCACATCATCATCATCATCGAAGGCACTACTACTACATTACCATTGCTATACTACTGCTGCTGCAACCACCACACTTATAAAGGATCGAGAGCGACGTATGAGATATTACAAGAAGAAGACGACGACGAGTCGACGACGACGAAGAGCGACTGAAATCAAAAGCTATAGAGGCCAAGTACAACCCGACGCTGGAAATTGGGCGTAAAATGCTTGTAATGATGAGGTAAGGTCTTATTGCTTATAAATCCCTTGCTTTTTAGTTGCTCTTTACAGGGCGTAGACAATTTTCTGCTTCCAACTCTCAAATTATGCCTCTCATCACATCTTCACATCATTTTACATTATAACAATACAACAGCTTACCTTTTTCCTTTTTTATAATAACGAACAGTGTTCCTTCACCTTTAATATCGCCTTTCTTATATACACACTCGATATATTTTACACACAGAACATTTATATACTTGAAATTTGTTTTAGTATATATTCTCTCCTGGCTTCATTTATATTTTCCTGTACACAAGATGCTTCTCACTCACTTCAATATTGAGATAAAATCTTAATAAAAAATCGTAAACACAAGAATCGAATCAAATCACCTGAGTATGTCTTCAGCTCATTACAAAAAACATGGAAAATGTTTTCATAAGATCTAATCATTATTTTACTATTATTACTATATAGAACTTCAGAATTATTTTTTACTGAAGTGTTATTACAGACAGATAACAATAAAGTTCAAAATTTCTTAAAACTTGCTTAAAATACACACAGAGAGTTGTTTTTACACATGTGAAATGTTCAGTGCGTTTCTTAAGGTTTGTATACAGGTCTTTGTATTTACAAGAAACTTGTAGGTATCTTTACATCCTCGAGGAATGTAGTAAGCGTAATCTTTCTCCAGGTTTTCAATGAATGAGTCTTACTTAACCGGAATTTAATGCGTCTTTTGATGTGCATTTAAAAGAGCATTTTCCTATACCTAAGCAAAGTACTGTAGTACTAGTAATAAGGAAAACGGTATTTTTCGGGTTGACTTGTATAAGTGTGTAAAAATGTGCGTTGCCTTTGAATTGAGTAATGGTACAGCTGAACTTGAGATATTTCATGACTTGACTCTTACTACCGCTACAAGTATTTAGCCCGACCTGTGAATATATAATGTCTGACAGTGAATGAAATGAATTAGGATTATTATGCAAGCCATTACGTATAAATAAAGAATTCTTATTGCACTCTCTCGACATTAATATGCCTGAACTCACATAAAGTTAATGCTCGTGCATAATAATACGAAATGAATCTATACACAGAAAAAGAATACATCTACTACTACTAGTAGTGGCAATAGAAAGCTGGAGCCTTAAGAAGTACAACACGGAGTAGTAGTATTATCATTATTATTATTATTATGGGACAAGAGATGAGCTTCTTTGCTGATGAATGTCAATGTGTGGGCAGTGAAGTGAGGCAAAGTCTATTACAAACTATTACTGCAGTAGTTCCTGTACATTATACTTACTGTAAGGCATATACAATGCTTTATCCACTCCAGCATGTAAAAACTACACGAGACAAGCCACACACACAACAAAACACCAACAATAATAAACTGCACGGAAACAGTCAAAGAACATTTTAGACTGCGTATTACATCCTTTAATGCCTTTGTACAAGTTATGATTATTTTTTCCTACTTAACTCCACTTTAACTCAAATGACTACTTACATCACACACACACACACATTCTCATTCAAATTGTGTATAGCCTCGTACACACAAATACGCACACGGGGATGAAATCTCATCTCGGTGTATATGTGAATGTGTGTGTAGGTAATTTAATGTAATGAAGGAATCTTGTCATAATCTCTTATCTCCTGTAATAATCTTTCTCGCTTACATTCTGCATAGCTCCACACATTATTTCATTGTACGACAGAATTTATCTTTGCATTAAAAAATTTAACAGGAGAGACTACTATGATGGCTAATGATGAATACAGACATTGTATGCGTGTATCATTTTACTTGTAGTAGCTAGGAGACTCTCCACGACCAAAAACCAATGTACAAAAATGTTTTCGGTAAAAAATGCCTACATAGGCACATTACACTGTTATACGACAAGACAACACACTCTATATACAGAATAATGACTCATTCACCTCGAAATTATTTTTTTGTGTCAGACAATGAGATGAGATTATTATTACCATTACAGCAGCCTTTTCTCAACACACTTACACATACAACGTGTCAAGTCAAACTCAAACTCTCCAAAGAATAAGGACAGGAGCATCAACATCACATTTTATCAACAATATCCTAAAGCGTATTATTTCTAATAAAATTTCATCATGTTTGTTAGTACGCTATGAAATTGGGAAATCACTTCAACTAGTGTACATTTTCATTATTAACAGAAAAGTAACGGCATTTCTTCATTAGTATTACACATATCGTATTTATGAAATGTGTAGAATATTTGTAGAGTAAAGTGTAAAGGAAAGTTGGTAGAAGAAATGCAACAGACTTTTAGAGAGATTTAGTAATGTTTGACGTGTGTTGCTGTAAGAAAAATGTTTTTCCTGTGAGTTTGTTATTTACCAAGTTGAATTGAAGGTTAAGTGTTGATGTTGACTCATTATGTCATGTCCATGTCCATGTCTGCGTTCAAAGTCATGTCAAGTTGTTCGTTACAAAGATTTCAATCGATTTCTACACTTTGCTTTGTTCAAATGAGTGTTTTAAGAGCTAAACGTTGGAAACAGAGAAAGAGAGAGAGAGAGTTAGTGAAGGGAATGAAGATTTACGGCTAATATGATCATATCTTTCCATTATATATTGGAGGAGCGTGGGAGGAAATTCTTAACAATCCTAGCTCAAACAATAGACAGCACAATACGTAGCAAATAAACAACGCTATAGGTACAACAAAACAAAAGCAGAGAAAATAAATCTATTCAAACACTTACAGTTACATATTATAATAAGATTTTTTGCATGAGTATGTATAGTAGATGTAAAATCCGGTTTCATTTGAATACCTGAGTTTTTCTATTCTCTGTTGTGTTTAAATTTTAATTAACAATTAAAGCCTCCATTTTAGGAAGGCTATTTAAATAATCGTGAGTTATCAATAGAAAATTCAAGTTTTCATTCTCTCCTCTCAGACACTTGCAAGTGAAGGACACTGACTTTGAATGAAATTGCTTATGTAAAGAAATTAACTTTAACATTTTTCACTCTGAGATTAATTTTTCCAGTAATTACTTCAACAGAACATTCATCTTCTATATATTTTATGTTAAACACACGCTTTGATTGTGCCATTAGTACATACCTCTACAAATATTGGAAGAAGTTATCCCTACAGTACAGACGTTCCACTATAAATCAAAGGATTGAAAAAATATGGACTAGGTAGTAGTAGTAGTAGGATTTTATACTACAACATCATTGTGGGTAGGTTAATTTGCAAAGTTTTGTCAGGAAAATCACAACTTGCAGAAGCCCCCGACTGAGATGAAAGATTTTAGTACGTTGCTTTATATAATTATTAAACCGAGTTAGTTTTTCCATCGTTCCCACGTGAAATCCGCCAATTATTAAATGAAGATTAGAAAAGTAACCTAAAACCACCTGCCGCTATGCGTTCCTTTAATCTTTAACCAATTTGACTGCGCCTTTCACCTTTTATCGCCGCATCTGATCTCTGCCAACTTATCTTTCGCAATTTTCAACATTTTCGCAGAGAGTTCTTTACTATTCCCTTGCCAAATGTACTCAACACATTATAATCATCAACCTCTTATAATATATTATCTCTCTAACATCTTAATCTTAATAACCTTCTACATGAGTATCTGCAAGCGAATTGTGTACAGAATGAAATACCATCTGATTAAGTTGTTAAGGCCGATCTCATATATACCTAAAATGTACTTGTGAAAAATGCATGTACTTATTTTCCTTGTGAATTTCTGCACATAAGTAATACATTTACCTTTTCTAGGAAGAATCCCCACAATTCAAGTCAAAGCACCTAAGTAAGTTAATAAAGTTTTTAACGACTGTGAGATTGATGTGGTTTAGAATTCACCTTATAGAAAATAAGACAGACAGCTCAGTGTGTGTGCACTAAACTAACATGGTGAAATATATAATGACATACACGTTTTTATTACTCATACTAATCTTAACAACTTACTTTATAAGACGAGTACCTTTATATACTTTACACTAACAACAACACAGCGCAAGTAACAATTACACTTTAACATTATTACCTTATCTAATTTACCGATGATGTGCGCTTTTGTCTTTTTACTTATATCGTAATCTAATAAACAGCTTTTTCACAAACACACACAGGTTTTATTATATACCTACATGATTATCATTCTTAGGTATAGGCTACACTACTACAGGTAATAATAACACACGTAGTCTCACCACACATTCAAAAACTCAGGTAAACGAGACAGGTAATTAAAGGGCATCTTTCGATTAAGATAACTACTTGAAAACCATGTCCGTCCTGCTTGTAAACAAGATAATAAGATAAATACCCAACGATTATTGTATGTAGGTACCTTTTACAATAAAAAATGTAATTATTTAACTCACAGCACTCTATACAAGAAAACAATTGCCAAGGAATATATCTTCACAAGTTTCCAGTCTCAGGTGGTAAAAGAACAAAAGGATTTTCTAACGCTCTGTATTAGAATCTAGTCATGAATGAGGAGAAAATAAAAAAGTTAAGACTAATCTAACCTAGACTGAAAACAAAGGTTAAATAGAAATTCATCGTGTTGAATCATAATAAGAAAAACAAATGTCAAATTTTCATTATTTGTACATAAACCAACATGAAGATTATTTAATAGCGAAGCTACAATGACATGTTTTTTAAATTCGAATCTATTTGTATAATTATTAAAATTACTTGTAAAATTAATTTGTAAAATGGGCATTTATTCCAAGCAAGTAATTATTAATTAACAAAAGTTTTTGAGAAAAACGAACGAACCGGATGAAATTGAGAATACCTATAGTACCTACATTTATAAAATATTTTATTCATGTTTATTGTGATTCTATGTATGTATTTGCTATAAAGGCCGCTTTGTAGAGAATAGAGGCATTAGTAGCATTTATTTACAAACACAAAGTTAAATCTTGCTTGTCCGTCTGTGTCATTATCTCATTTGCTCATCGTCATTAAATTTCCTCCTGTGCGACTTTTCACTGTTTGTTTCCGACGAACAAACAAAACAGCTGTGTAAAACATCAATGGAGAGTTGTACCATTACAATTTACAATGCCAGTAGTAATAGTACTACTATCTGTAAAGTAAGTATACCTGCTCTCGTATTATTTCAATTCATCGCAACTTTCTTCATTTAACATTTGCTTTGATGTCTGACTTCTCTTATCTGCCTGCATACTAGCTCTACTAATCGTAGTACTAAAGTAATGAAAACTTAAGTACCTATAGTAGTTGCTAGTCGTATCCTTCTTATTAACATCATCATCTCACACACAGATATAATTTAAACTACATTATAAAGTACTGCTACTACTACTACTACTACTACTAAAATACTCTTCTAATCTTAGTGTAATTATGTTTCTGTACTTTAAAGTTAAAATTCCACGGGAGAACACACAAGAATGGAATAAAAAGAGAGAGAGAGAGAGAATTACTACAAACCCTGAGCTTTAACTAGCACCAGTACTTTTACTAGTACAATCGTATTATTCCTACACACAATACAATACAATAGAAAAGAATCTGCTACCATCATCATCAGCCACACCACACCAAACTACAACAGATCTGTATTATATAATAAAACTCTCCTTTGAATTTAGGCAACTTTACCTACTTCATTTGTCTGCACGTCTGTCTAGTTTTCTGTTTTGTGTGTCTTGTCTTTGCCTGGTCTTATAGCGATATGGCTTGCTATATTGAAATGGGAACAAAATACCTATAGTAAATAGTTAGTAGTATTGTGCGAAAGAATTTTTCAGGACTCTTTATAGCATTTAGTATGCTATAGTATTATATTTTAGAGAGAATTCTCTTCGTTTTTGTGTAGAGTGGGAGAATTCTGTTCGTTTTTGAGTTCAGAGTGGGAGAATTGTTGTATAGATATAGATACTAGTTGACGTTTGTGCTTGTGCTGCTGGTCCGCCCTGAAATGAAAACAGACAGAGTGGTGGTGGATGGAGGAGGATGAGTCTTTGCACACAGAACGAAAAGTTTGCAAACAAAAGCTCCAAACTGCCTTTGTATGATTTATGACTAATTAAAATCCGTTCTAATCAGCATTCTCCTCCTAGTCTCTTTTCTGCTGGCGTAAAATACTCATTGAATGCACAGAGAGGAAGCAAACGAACAGTAAAGTCAAACCAGAGAATGAAGTAAACTCTAGTACTACTATGTGCACATACGACTTATACTTTGATAGAGCTACTCTCGTTTAAGTTTCATACGGAAACTCACACTTTCTCATGTTCACCATTCAACATTCATGAACTCATTTAAATTCAAATTCAATTCAAAGATCACAGGGAAACACTCAAGTCAAGTGGAGCCAAAGCCAACGACACTCTTCCAACAGTCAGTCAGACTCGACTTTTTCAACTCTTTTATACATTTTTTCTTTCTTTTTGCCTTGTCTTGTATAGTATGTGACGATTTTAAAGCTACTTTGTCTCTATCTCTATCTATTGGAATACTTCAAATTTTAACAAACTGAAATGAATTGCGCGTATCTATACATACTACAAGCATTCATACAATCTCCCCTTTACTTTTTAATTTTAAATTACTTCCTTTGTCTTATCGAGCAACTTTATAAGTAGGTTGATTACTTCTTTCTATGTATAATATCAGACAAAGGATTCAATTTGACAAACAAAATAATATTAAATAAATTTAATTTTGTACTGTATTCAACATTACGCCTGTAAAAATTATTTGAACATGACAAATATTGAATTTAAATCAATAATTACAGATGTTGAAACCTCCTGTTATGTACAGAATACCAAAGTAAGTCAGAAAGTCAGAAAGTTGTATGCATAGTTTTACATGGAATTTATTCGTGTATAACAGCAAGATTACTCCAAACGTTAGAGATTCGGGTAAAACATGTAAGATGTGAATCTGGTAACATATGCAAACTATTTGTCGAATGATTGTGTCCACATGGTACGTGCACAACAAGCTAACTATACAAGTTTCATTCTAAATTTTGTTATCATCAATAATCGAATCCCACTGAAAACTCAGTCATAATCAGTCAGTTGAAAGCTACTTGGAAACAACAACACACTATAATACTACTTAAGTAGATTAAATGCGATTACTACTACTCTCTAGTCTGTAGCACACCGCTGCTGCTGTTAACAATCATTTGAAAGAGCACGTATTAGTATTACTATGAAGTACCTCGTATAGTTGTAGTTCCATAATAGCAATAATAAATGTTAAGGCAGTTGAATGGATATATTACAGGAGAAACAGAAATCTCGTTTTGAATCTCTGAATGACTTGACGGAACATATGCCGAGCAATTACTCTCCGACATTATCTATTACATTTTACATGGATGAACGAGAGATACTCGGCGAATTACAACTGATGACAAGGCGGGGAGGAATTTCCACTCTTACCATTGCATTATGTACCACGGTGCATATTTTGCCTATACTACTACTTTTACTTCTATAGTACACTATATGCTATATATGGGCCATAATGCAGTAATATGACTAATAATACAATCATGTATGTATAATATTATGCTTTGCTTTCTGCCTTGATGCACACACATAAAATTTTCTTTCATGTGTGTATATTATCTCCTGTGTGCATTATACATTCAATATTCGAATGATCCTTCTTCTTGTTGTTGTTCATGCCGACTATGAAAGAACAAGACCCAACATATTTTTACTGCTAATATACCCAAAAAGTTTATATGCAGCCTGATATAATATAGAGATATCTCTAGTAAATAATATTGCTTTATACAATAAACGTTACGTTTGAAATTGTATTATTATTATTATTATTTTACCCATGCAACTATTGTGTATGTGTGTAATAGACCTAAAAAACCCACCTACTACTCTGTGAGTTAATGTCTTCATCCTAAAACGTTATTCAAAACTTTAAGTGCATGTATTGTATACAACACTCTATATATAATTGCATTACACGTATGCGTGTATGTATTTATCGTTTATCGACACATTCAATCTTTCCCTTGTAAATCCAAGTACAAGATAGTAGTAGTTTGTCTTTCACGTAGTGGTATAAACGCAAGTACAATGCTCTATGGTCACTTTTACTGTACTATGTCTGTTGAACGAGAAAAGGGTCAGACACATGTAAGTAGTATGAGATCTAATAATATTGCTACATAGGATGTGTGTGTGTGGATAAAAACATGGCCAGATGGATCTACCTGGGTATATGTATAGGCAACACACTTATTTTATTAGTGCAGGCAGTTTGTAAGGTTAAATGAGTATTCAGCTTTAGAATTTATTTAATATAAAGTGATCTTTTACTTGTATGCTTGAACCGAGTAATGATGCGAGTCTACTATGTGAAGTGAATTCGGAGAATTCATATAGGAGGCAGAGATACGATATAAAGGGGATAAAGATAATAAGCACTTACTTGTAAGTCCAGTCTCCTCCAAACCGACGTTTTCGTTAAAGGATTGATGTTTTGATATCTTTGTTTGATAATATTACTCCTTTCCGCTCCAAGGC
Organism: Pogonognathellus flavescens; assembly: GCA_019776165.1. Classification (NCBI taxonomy): domain Eukaryota; kingdom Metazoa; phylum Arthropoda; class Collembola; order Entomobryomorpha; family Tomoceridae; genus Pogonognathellus; species Pogonognathellus flavescens. Next base: position 9,798 of record JABASD010002355.1, read on the forward strand.
TGCTGACACACTGTCCCTTTATTACAAAATGTCCAGCACGTCTCTCTGTAATTTAAAAACATCCGTTTTTCTTACATCAGACATTTTTAGTCACACTGAAATTGAAATCGTAAACTTTAAACAGGTATGCATTACAAAAGAAGAAGTAAATTTCATAATATTCTAGTATCATTCGAATAATTCTATTTTGACAAATAAACAATTTTTCCACATCTTAAATCATCTGACAAACCTGATAAATTAACTTGTAAAATTCTTTCGTTTCTATCACTTAAAATTACACAGTGGAAAGCTCCGGTATTTACAAAAATGGTATTCTTACTTAATAAAATAAACCTAACCTAGATAAATGGTGTAAGAGATATATATTTCTTTTTGATCTTGACAGAATCACAATCAGCAATAAGTTATTAATAATTTTGAACCTTAAATAATAAAAGTGATTATTTTTTTTCCCTCTCCTTACTCCTTTATTATCCATGTTACTAATTCTATTTCAAATCTTGTTGTGGATTTAGATTTGCAAACTAGGTAAATAAAGACATTTTTAGCCTGAAGCGAATATCCACGGCAAACATGGCATGCATGCACGTTCTTGTTGGTGAATGAATTGAATGACAGGCAAAAATGACGGTGAGCGAGTTAAAGTAAAGAGATTGACTTTTTAGAATCTATCTAGTATGGAGAGAGCTTTATACCTGAGTTATTATATTACATTAGGTAATGTGTTCAGAAAAGAGAAGCGTGGTTTGACTTGACTTTGCTCACTTCTGTGTACTGTACCTAAGATGATGACGATGACTTCTATTACTGGTATTACTACTGTACTGTGTTGTTATGTGTTATGTACAGTGGAATGACTACTATAATGTTGTGTGTGGCAGCTCACAGAGGAAATTGACTTCTTGCCCCTGGAGGCGATACTGGTGATAGGAGTGAGGGTATTCTACGGGATGATCGTACAAGACGATACAGAAAACGACGACGATGCGATGGTCGTGTTGAGTTGACGAAATGAACGACTGGATGTTGATGGGGCGCTCTAAAAGCCGGAGATGCATTACTCCTTATCGACAAACTACACGACATGACAAAGTCAAAGCCAAAATGAAACCTAACACACAACAAAAGTAGTCAATGCATCTTTCTATGGTTAAGATACTCTCTCTCTCTCTTGTGTAAACGCTCCAAACCCATTTATTTATATGAAGAAGGTAGAAAATCCCATACCTACTATAATAGTACACACAATATACATAGCTAGACTCAATAAAGATTCACAGGAGTTGCCCTGCCGGTAGTAAATAGCTATGGCTGTAATAACTTTTAACTGAGTAAATATTTAGTAAATCACATCACATCAACTCTAAATATAAAAGTAATAATCTTATATTGACTCTTCAGCTTGACTTTTCACAATATTGGCAAATAAATTGCATCAGAGCTGATAAAAAAATACAATCCACACTTTGTACATTATACAATTGCATCCCTCTGATAGCTACAATAGGTATAAGATCTATTCAAAACTTTTGAATTGATGAATGAAGGAACACTTAATTAGTAACAGTGACCTAGCTAAATCATTTGCACAGGTGCCTTTACATTTTACAGTGATACTAATGCATGAAAGGTATTTTTATTTTACAATGCAAGTGTCTAGGCAAATATTAACACACAGGTAGCCACTAAAAATAAGTGTCGTTTCAAAATAATATAATCAATTCTGTCCTTACATAGATTTAACTAACTAATGTTCATTTCCTTACTAAGGCAATTTTAATTGGTAACATAACGTACACGTACCAATATGCAATATAATAATAATTGCAATATTACATGTTAGATAAGTATAACATTACGTAGTACTATACATACTATACATGTAACCAATACATAACTGTAGTATGACAGGATGTGTATACGTATTAGGCAGATCCAAGTAAATGGTACAAAGATACCATATTTGCATTCGATATAGATAAAAAGTCATATTAGTCATATTGATACGAATTTTTTATCATCTATAGGTCACAGACACACAAACCTACCTAATAACTTTAAATAAGTACAAAGTTTGACTATACATGACATAAATACTCATCCTAATATAAATGACTTTTTCTACTGACTAAGCATTGCATTGACAATAGATTGTGTGTTTGCTTCGAGGTATATCATCACTTTGGCGTATTTACATTACGCACACATACACGATGAATGAAGAAGTAGGAATGACTAACAATAAATACATTTCTCACATTTACATTTCTACATCTGTGCACGAAACGAATGAGTTGAGAAAGGAAACGATTCTGAAGATTAGTTTATTAGTCATTTTTTCAGTTGCTATGAGTTTGTATAGCCTTATTCATACACATGCCACACACCACAGAGTTATGATTACTTACATTTTTAGTAAGCATGAGTACTTTTACTAATAAGTTTGTATAACTTCTTCTGTACAGCTATAAACGTTAAGTAGTAGTAACTCGAATCTTGTGTTTATGAAAATACGAAATGAATGTAAATTTTAGCATTTGGGTGCAGCGGAGGAAATGAAGTGGAGGAAAGAGTCAAACAGCACATCACTTTAATAACAAGTACTTCTACAACTTCTAGTACTATTCCTCCAAAACTACGATACAAAGACTCCTGTACATTACTCACAACTTTATACTGCATATATCTTCCCACTCTTTACGTATAGAGACGCAGAAAGAAAAAAGTACACAAAAAAGAACAAAGATTGATCTGTAGGGAGCATGTAAGTTCGACTCGACTGTTTAGTTTCGTTGTATAAGGCATAAGGTGAGTGTAATATGGTCTGGTTACTTGTTTAGAGAAATATCTTTCTTCAATGTACATATATTTGTATAACGTTGCATTTTAAACATATTACACTTAAGAATTGAATGGTGAATATGAGTCAGAGTCTTTTCGCTGCATTTTCCATATACATAAGTCGTAGACTTTAACATAAGAAAAAATAAGACAAGACACACCACACATAGCCATTTATATATGCACAGTAGAAATACAGACACGTCTTTGACTCGAAACATTCATTTCTTTTGACTGAACTGCATCTCTGTTTGTCTCACAGTTATGTTTTGTATGTACAGTAGTTTAGTATGGGAGTACATGGGACATGTAGTAGTACACTATACACTTCTGTATATGGATGTGGAATGGATACTCTGACAGTGTTACTATTAGCACAGATACATACAAAATACAAATCAACGTAAATTCCCCGCTTCTTAACTGTTTGTGTGTCTTATTTTTCATTTTGGAGTTGTTGTAACGAAAAAGAAGAAGAAGAAGCGAAGTAATATCAGTGGTGGAGGTAGTATGTGTTCTTAAAAGTCATAAGTAAAATACAATCTCGTCAGTAGCCGAGTCGCCTGGCCTATCTGTGCATTAAAGATGATGATAAGTAAGTGGAGTAGTAAGTTAAGTATGTATAAGATTTCCATATAGTAAGTTGTAAGTATACAATAATATTACCTTGTAATAGTAAGAATGGAGTCAAGGGTTTTACTTACAGTGTATTATACGAAAGGATTTTACACAATTTCATGGTTTACTATGTGTGTTATATTGGATATAGTATAGACACTCAAAAGTGCATTTATAATACAGAGGGAGAGATAGTCTATGATATTGTACATGTTGAATGTTGAAGAGAAAGAGTGGAAGTATTCCCTGAATGGGATCTTTGTTCCATCAATGTCATAATTCTCCAGTTGCAGCCACCAAGGCACCATCCGCCAACTATTTTGGATCGTTTAGATTACATTAGGGTTACATTTACTCTCCTAATGTTCACAGAATGCAAGAAAGAGCTGCTTCTGACTTTCAGTCACTTCTGACTGAAACGGAACAGACCCACAGTAGTAGAAAATAGTATAAAATAATTCTCTTGTGCTTTCTGTGGGCGATGGAAAATTATGTGAGCCAGTGTAGCACCATCCTTTATGCCTTCATGTTTTACCTTGTGTTATATGTTATATGCTATATTTTAGCCATCTCATTTTCATAATAAAATATAATTTCACTTATAAAATAGCAGCTTACCTAGGTACAGGAGGCATTCAATTACATACTAACTTAATAATTTAATTTCTCTGTGTATAATTTACTAACTCGAACTTTTTCGCATTATGTGCATTTTACAACTAATGCATGTCACTAATGCGATTCCGTTGTCTGTATTTTATAGGAAAACAATTTTATACATCTATAAAGTATTTTATACAGATAAGATTTTCCTCTTTACATTGGCAACGAAGATTTTTCTATTATTATGTGTATATGGGTGCACTTTAGGTGCACTCTCGCTTTCTGTAGACAATATTTAAATGTCTGGATTTATTTCCTTTTGATTTGACACAATTTGATATGATATGATGCTCAATGGCTGATAAACGGATTGAGTTTGCTCAATTTTCCAATTTCTCGTGTATAGATCGAGAGTAAACTAGGAGTTATTTGTTTATTTTTATGGTGTGAGTGCGTTTCACTGTAAAATTGATAGACATTTATAGGACATTAAATTCTCGCCTCAAGATAAATTCTATCCTCAATTTCTTTTCAGTCTCTCTCATGTGTAACTTTTACCGTTTCAAACTTAACAATACATTCGGTACACCTACAATGTATATATATATCTATGTAGACACTAACAAGAAAAAAATCTTTACATGGTGCACAGTGCATATAAGCAAGCATCAGAGTACTTTATTTAACTTATGGCTATATATGTACATATCTGTATATATCTCCATATATAAAAATTCGATGTATTTGCTTGTATGTTTTAGTGTAGTTTACATACAAGTAAACTGTAAACTACCCATGTAGAGATTTGCCTATGGGCTACCTGAAAACTTACAGCAGACTGGAACCTCACTATAATAATACCAGAGTCAGTGTCAGATTTCAATTTTTCTTTCAGAGTCAATTCAATACGCCTGGCGTCCTTCTGGTGGTGGTAGCAGTACTTCTACTACTCCTAGGACATATTTACATACGGAATTTACGTACTTGATCCAATTCACGTTCTCTCATCAATAAATAAAAGTCAAGAGCCCTTTTCATCCACACACACACACAAGAGTTACTACTTCTTTACTACACCGAGAAATATTGTCCACAGTAAGCTTTCAAATGTCAACATACAAATTACTATGAAACACCTAAGAAAATCTATAAACGCATAGTCTAGCGATTTCATGGCTTTCCTTTTATTGCATTTCAACTCCACAACTTATATACTTCTCTATGCAAAGAATCGAATGCACTTCTTCTGTAACAATTCAATTCTTGCATTCAAAGTGTTTCTAAACCCACAGCCACCCTCTTGTATAGAAATCACAGTAAATTCTTAAGAAAGCATCCCCCAAAAGCCATACACTTTTCTACTGAGAAATAGCACATAAAAATAGTTTTCTACAGTGTCTCGTCATCGTATACTCCTCAGAAATAGATAAATAGCTTATCACATTGCATAATGCGAATCAACCATCCGGTTTTTGCACGCTGAAAACATCCCAGCATTGTACCCCTTGAGATAATAACATTGTGAAGTCTAAAACGAGTCACACACATAATAATTCCACATACTGCACAAGTTGCTCTCTCTCGTTCCGCACAGCACACAGATAACTCTACACTACAATCTCCTTCACTATACACAACAGAAATATATTCTATCTTCTTGTACACACACATAATAAATGTACAAACTTCTTTTAGAGTTCCTATTTATTTCTACTCAGCCGAGAATACCCTTCACACAGTGTAATGCTATGTATAATGCATATATAATATACTATAGGTAAACCATAACATTAAGTATTATCATATAGGTGCCCTTTGCAAAAGGACATTTTGTATATATTTTTAACGTTTTTTACCATAAATAGAATACTACATAGAGATACTCTCTCTCTCTGGTGAAGCCAGTCTAAAAATTTATTGATATTTGCCCAGCTTCCTGTTTCCCGAAGTTTTTCCTGTAGTTTTACACTTTGTACTTTATACAATACATCATGATAAGTGTCCAAAGGCGAACGCATACATTTTATTACCGTCTCCACCACACTGTGTGTGTGGTTTACGTATATAGATCTGTATTACCCACTAAAAAACCAAACCACGACATAAAGGTACACATAGTTTGGTTAATAATATGAAATATAACACCGGTGTGGTCGTCTTTTGCTTACATAATGAATCTGACATGGAAATCCTCTTATAGCATAGAATATGGGTACTACACGTAGAATTTTTGAAAATATAATGTTGTAATACTCAAAATTGTTCTGGTACACTATACCTACTAGAAAAACTACAAAACTACCTGGTTCACTTTAGACCGACACTAGAGGATTTAAAAGAACTACACAAAACTACTACAACACATACAATATACAATCGAGAATGCTGAACTCTCAATTCTGTGCAAAGTTAGCCAAGTTAACTTTAGTTCGTTTACTTACAGATAGTTGACGCATAAAATACTTCTACTCTTCAACACTACGAGGCTCGACACGACAACGATATGATACGATGATGGGGCAAGGCAAGTAGACCTTTTAAAGTAAATATTCACATCCTCCGTTTTTATCCGCCTACTAAATCAAACACATACACTGTACATCATCCTTCCTGGATGTAGTTACGTACAAGAATATTATACACATACACAAACTCTCTGTTAAACTTGATTCATCCTTGTGCTTCGTTATAATATTTACTAAAAGTGTACTACACTTTTTACCTTATATAAAATGTGCACAGGAATATAATCATCATGGAGAGACTACCATGTACAACTACCAGGAGCAAAAATGTTGAGGGCTTCAACAGTCATCAGATCACTTGACTGGCTTCCCTTTCCCTTGAGTTCTGCCACGCTGCTGTTATTTCTATATGTTCTTACTTTTTGACTCATGAAAACTTTTCCAGGTAATTTTGAACTACAGTTCAGTTACCAAAGCTTACCTCTTCTGCAAAATTCTATAATATACTACCAGAGCCATAATATATATTTGTCTGTATATAAATAAATGTATTACACATAATATTTTATACTTAAGTTGCAGTATATATGTAGGTATATTTATATATACAGTGTAGATACAATTTAAGTTCATACCTCTAGTAGAATGTGTACACATACGGAGATCGAGTGTAAAATACAAAAGTAGTAGTCTGATAATATAGTAATTCCATTTTACTATATAGGTGTGTTATATAATGTGAATGTTATACTTATAGGGATGGTATGTGCTGCTCGAGTTCTCTCTTTCTGACTTGCCTGTCTATCTCTCTGTGGGTTGTACTCGACTTGAAAAGCTAAATAGCAAAACTTTCTGTACTTTACATCACCTCTCTCTTATGGCATGACAGCTAATGCAAAAACTTTCCTTTTTCACATTCCCAATGAGCTTACTACACTTTACTCCTAGTTTCCTTGCTTTCTACGTATTTATGTTATTAGTATGATCTGTACTACATTACGGCCAAACACGAACACTAATTCATTATTACCAAATTGACTTTTTTCCATAAGGAAGTCATCACGTTCTGTGTATGAGAATAAAATGTGTTGCGTGATATATTGCTGTAATACTACTGTCAATTGAAAAGTTTTGCCTTGAATTCGAAGCCCAATAATAACGCAATCATTTATGGAGTTTGTCATCCAAACCGAAGCAAAAATTCCCAGGTGAAATTAATTGAATCATTATATCAAATTACATTTTGGATCAACTAAAACTCTATCAAGTACAATATGGAAACACCATATTTTATTAAATTGTAATCCCATTGTAGATAGCAATGATCCATATTTTTCATAATATGTCCCAAGTAAAAATGAAGCTTCAAATGTGCTAATGCTAATTCATTTATTTTAAGGTTTGTCGTGTATTTTTTATCACTGCAATAATATAGAGAAATTACATACTATACTTATTTGATTTCATAGAAAATTATGTACAAATTGAATTATCTTCTCATTCACAAAACTCCTTTCTGAAAAAAGTTTTCAATTCTCTGCAGTTCACTAATTCAACTCGTTCTTCTTCAAAATCAAATGAGATTTTTCATGGACAAAATTGACATTGATTATTAAACTTTGCCAAAAACATAGACGCTAACACTATGCTATGGTGTGCAAACGAATTGCATAATTTACCTAAAATTTATATTGTAAAATAGCAAACTGCTTTTCTGATGAATTAATAGCGAACCTGTTTGTTAATAGTCCACCAATACCACAAAACGTGATTTAGCTCTTAGATTCATGCTTCTTGACGTGGGCTGACTCAATGAGTTGTTTGTAGACTTCAAGACGATTATTTTATAGCACATACACAGAAACATACATAGTATATATTTTCTGAGCATTGTATTGGTGTATTAGAATAGTGTAAGGATGAAGGAGTGAATTGGATAAATTCAGAGTGAGATGCTAAGGTTAGGACTAAGCCCAAGTGAAATTAGTTCTAAATCTTGTCTTTCCTTTCTCTATGTGTGTCTCAGAGCTAGAAGCACGAGAAATAAAGGGAGAAAGCTCACACAACAGAAAACAATTCGGTTAATTTAACGAAAGGCTAAGACAACACAAGAAAGACACGTCGAGTCAACGACGACTATTCGTTGAGAAGTGTGGCGGTCTACAAACACTCATTTCATTATATCTCTCTACATATATACAACAATAGAACAAAATGTACATACACAACAGCTATATATGTAGAAAACACCCCACATATATAGCTGTATAAAATATATTATATCGTGGAAATGGTTAAATACTACAGTTGATATTCCTAAATACGTACTATTATATGTATTAGTATGTAATGGGGAAACAGAATCTTACGGTCTAATTCAAATATCTATATTCAGAGCATATAACGTGAGCTTGATTTAATACAGCTATTTTTCTTCCATGTGTGGGGAAAAGTTAATTGAAACCTTGAGTCTGATATATCTGTAATACTACTAGTACATGGGATATACAAATACCCTTTATATATACTATAAAACAAATTATACACATAGTATCCCGACTTATAGTAGAAGAAATTACTATACTAAATATAATGGCCGTTTTGTGTGCGTTATATTGGGGTATGAATGAACGTTTAGACTTTAAAGGGTAGAACTCATGTAGAAGATGTGCTGTGCGTTTATTCGCACTTTGCTGGAGCTTTCTCTCCCTTTAGGCACAGCCGAGATAGTTTTCGCCTCCTGTATAAGAGCTGTCACAAATAATCTCCTGGTATGAATTACAGGTACGTTAGAAAATTTGCATAAATGCTTTCCTCCCTTTAACAAGACGAGCTTCTTGCGTAGCCTGCGTACAGTATTGAGTAGCTGTATGGTTATTACTGGAACATTCTCCAGCAAGAGCAGACCACAAGTGCAAATTTCAATTTCCCTTTGGAATCTTTTAAGTACTAGATGACTTGGGCTCTCGTAGATGCTTCTAAAGATTCATGACTGTAATTTCTTTGCTGGGATGCTCACACAGAGTACCACTGAAGGTGTATATATATAGTAAGTGAAAAATAGTTTGCAAAGAGAATGCTGTTTTACTAGAAGAAAATCTTGTGTGCTCTGGCGATAATTTTTATTAAAAGAACCCATTTGTTTTTCGCATGACTCATCAATTACCTACCTTCGACAGCTTTCGTTTTGCCAAAGATAATACTAGCGTGATTTATTCACACTTTTCAATTTTTGCGTAAATGAAATTTTAAAATATTAAATAGCATAAATTACAAACCATATAATCATTAAGCAAATGAATCTTTCAGTCTAAATAAAAAATGATATATTTATATGCTTATCTGAATGGAGAAATGCAAAAATATCATCAATTATTTCCTTCTCTTAAAACATTCAATTAAAATACATTTACTTATAGTAACAAAGGATCTTTTTGAGTATCGTATTGTCTTATACATATTATAAGAATTTATATTATATAAAATTATACTAATAGTAGATTCAGTCAATATATGGTTATATAGTAATTTCTGATTTGTATTGTACATACGCTGACAGTTTGTTAAAGGAAGACTTACACCATATAGGGACTGTACTGACTATGCTACTACAACTGGGTTCGTGTTCACTTTGAAAGCAAATTCGAGCTTAGGTCAAATATCAGAGAATCCTTTTAAGTACAGCATAAACGAGAATCCAGTTCAACTTGCGTACTATCATCTCTTCTGTTTTATTCTGGGCACCAGCTTTACCCTTGTCGTTTCGGTTTGAAATTCAACTTAAATTTTCTTATAGTACAATATCATATGCAGGCATTACGTATAAAGGAAGAGCTTCTACTATACATTTTATAAAGTGAATGGTTGGACTTTTAAATGAAATTCGAATTTCAATTCCTAATGGTATAGCTTGTACTTGTACCTCTCTTTCTCTGTTCCTGAACTACAGATAAGTGAACTACTGTAAAGAAAACATGGGGATACTTTACCAGAATCAAAAGTCGGAAGACGTGAGGAAGAATCGACGACAAAAGACCTGGAAGCTCCTGTTAGATTCTTATAACGTGGAAAGAAGACCCTCTCTCATCTCATATAGCGAACATTTATGTAGTCAATGGGGAACATACCATTTCAGTTGACAAAAGCTCTTTTACTATACATACAATACTTTGCGAGTATTACTTCCTTTTTAGTTTACAAGTTCACTGTTCTTCTACTATTGGCGTCTTTTCTATGTATATAAAGGTGAATGGTATATACCTGAGTGTATATATCCGTTATAGTAATATGAAACCGTATTATGGGTGCACTAGTAAGTGCTACTAGTACTACTGTAAGAATTAGTGGAGGAAAAAGTCGACCAAGATCTCTAGCATGAAGATCAACACCCGGCACGAGTCACTTCTCTTTCTGGGATCGTTCTCCTTTTCCAAATGCATGGCAAACAAGGAAAAAGTCTACCTAGTCAAACGAAGGAGAAGGAAAAAGAGTGCAAAGTCAAGTCAGGTTGAGTTTATTCTTACGTGAGAACGTCAAGTTAAAGTTGACTGTTACGTTCATTCAATACTTATACTGTTACCAACAGCAGGAGGAACACTAAAGCTCCATACAAGCCAGACTTTCTCTTACAACTCAAGTCGGAAAAAGTGTAAAAGTAGAATAAAGTAAAATCAACTTACTGAACCGAATCCGAATTCACAAGAAAATCAACTTTCAATGTTCAACGACTCCAATTTCACTCGCTTCAGTTGTTTCTTCGTGAAATCTTAGGTGCACATGTGGAAAAGTCCCGAAAACTGTCACCTTCACTGTTTTTTAACCTGATCCTTCACTTTCCACACTTTTTATAGCAATTAATGCAATAATATTGACTTCAGGTCTTTTACAATTAATTAAATCGTAATTTATTTTTGTGTATACTGAAATAAGCAGGTTTGTCCACGATTTCAATTTGTCAATGAATAAAAAGTCAAAGGTATTTGTGAAATTTCTCCTCAAATCTGTCAAAATATTTTTTGTGAAGAATTCCACAGTAATATTTATATTTTAGTGGGGTAAAGTTGGAAAATCGTACTCTTCAACTGTAGATAACTTTTTACTCGTAAATAAGTTCTCTTATTCGATGACTTAATCCCGAGAGAAGTATCAAAATTTGCTTTGGTATATAAGTTTCGACATTGACGATGATGTGTATACTGTCTGTTGAATAATCTGATACAATTCTCGGTTCTGTAAACGTCCAATGAAGTAAATCGAATGTAAAGCACGAATGTTTATGCTAAGACATTACTTGAAAACTTCAAACCAGTCAAAGTCACACACGAGCTCACGTTTTCTACAGTGCAGTTGACGTTCCCGTCTTTCTCATCGTCATCACCTTGTAATTTCTCTCTCTCTTGCTATCTTAATATCATAAATAATATCTACACACACGAAAAAACCAGATTCCATACAGTTCAGCAGCTTAGCACGATAAAATCCATCCCGTCAAAATGAAAACTCGTATGGATCAACGTATTGCGTCTCTATTTGCACGTAAATATCAACTCTTGTTCTAACACTCCTAAAATCAAATGTACAATGTACACTTTTTACTTTCCAAGTTATATTTCATACTATATACGAAGTAATTAAATGCACTCTGTGAGTTTGTGTTTCTAATGGATTAATGCACTGTGTGGAACAAAAACTTGAACAACTTTATTAAGTAGGAATTACTGTACTTACTGCAATTACTGCATCCTTAATAAATCTACTTCCAAGTGAGTACATTGACGTGAGTGTTTTTTTCTGTTGATCTGATTAGTATATAAAGTAAAATTGAAACATGTCCTATGTGTATTACAAATACTCGCCACTTTATTATTATGCACGCACTGTGTGTGTGTTGATCGAACTGTGTCTGTCTTTTAAAGAATCAATGGAGACAAAATGATCTATTCTCAATTCTGTTTAGCTTAATAGACGCTGATGGCAAGGATCGAGCTCATTAACATAGAATTGCATTTAGATCACATCACTTGAGACTTTGAGACTGTTGTTAACAATTTTCGATTCACTCCACTAGTGACGACTGTATTATACACACTCACTGCTGTGTATTGTGTTTGTACTCGTATATGTTCGAGTTATGCACAGAGAGGCTTCTGATGATGACTTGAGAGAGTTGTGTTTCTTTAGCTATCATCAATCAGTCATCACGATCCCATTAGCAAAGTAAATATTAAATACTACACGTACGAATACACGAATTAGTTATAAGAAATATGTATAGGACGAATAAAACAATGTATGTACTCTTTTCCTTGTACGTCTCTATCTGTATAGTCCTTGTGTGTGTTTCAACGTAAATCAGAGAGTAAGTATTTACTTGTACTTTGCAGATGGAGATAGTAAATGCACCAACATTAATAATTTTAATGGGTCTTTGATAATGATAATGATGGGATGCTTCTCTCTCTCTCTGTTTGTAAGGCAAGGCGAGTTTATGTGTGCAAAGTAATTTTGTAGATATAGTCACAGTTCACGATGTATAGTACCTTCAACCTTATAGTGAGGCAGAATGAGTGTGTGTGTGTTACTAATAAATACGCAGAGATACTTCACTCGCAACAACACAATAATCAGTCAACGAAACAAGACAAGGAAGGAAATACTTGAGTCAATAGACTAATACTACAAGTAGTTTTTATTATTATTATGTTGCTTTGTGGAACTTGTGGATTGAAATCAAGAGGAGATATACACAGCAGTCCTTCCTAATGAAATGTGATCAAGTTTTTACAGCTTTTCTCACAAACGCAAAAGAAGTTCACTTTCTATGTGTGGAAAAAGACCTGAAACATTAAAAATGTGATTGCAATTAGAAGCACACTAACATTTTACTCATTTATCAGATCGAAATAAATAATGAGATGCGAATTTCCTCAGTAAACATTTTACAATGGAACTATTAAACACCTGAATGCCCATGTATCTCTATATCTATGTGAGGCTGATGCTATTAAGATTGTGGTATACTTATATTTACTTTAATGAGATTTTAGACATTTTATTGCCCTTTGTATCATGGTTTGACAAACTTTTACCCGTTTACGGAGTAAATAACTAAATAATTTCCAGTAGTTTTTTTAAATAGATTGATAGTTGCGAAGAGTTTTTGATATTAAATTTTTGTTTGTCTCATTCCAAGTTCTACACTTAAGCAGAAGATACTTTAAAGAAGATTTTCGTTCTTAATAATAATGAATGAAGCATGAAATATTTTTACATAAAGACAGATTAAAGAAAATGTCGATAAATTAATTTAGCTCTGTCAGGAACACAATGAAAAGATGTAACAATTACAATTCTTTTATATGTGTTCAGTCCGACATTCAGTTCAGCATGACATTGTATATCGTGATATTTTATTTATATATGAACGGGAGAACGATGTGTATTGTCAATTGTGTAACAATTTTGATTGTGCAGCAACTGATGTAAGTCAATGGTAATTTAATGGATGAGATGATTGTGATTTCCTCTTTTCTAGCTTTGCCCAGTCTATACGTATCTAAGCATAAAGCAACAGTCTCTGCCTTTATGTCACTTAAATTCAATCTAATAATGATTTTATTGTGTGCTTTCAGTCTGACATGCCTTTTTCCTTGCTAGACTGATACTGTGCTTCAAAAGCGACACAAACAGACTAAACATTAATTCGTACACACATAATATTACATGTAAACACAACTACACATACAAATGAAACAACCCTACTGCGTACGTATGCTAAAATTCAATTGTAAATTAATAAGTATATAAGTAATAACTTATATTGAAATTGTAGTGTATACTGTACTACATTAATAGAATTATCATTCGTGTGATATATACAAGAAAAAAAATATAAAATATATATGAGTTTCTGTAGAACGAAATTTTTAATATGTTCATCCAAGAGTCAAATGAAGTTCATTAATTAGCACATCATTTATTCTAACAAAGATATGACAACATAAAACAGCGCATGAAATCCAATTATTATTATTATTGCAAACTCAGTAGAGGTACTTACAATTTTGACTTCCTTTTTCTATGTCTGTGCATTCAACTGTGCAATGCACAGCACACACACACACAATTAATACACTGTCACAATAAAAGTTCTGTCACAAACACAAAAACTCAGGATATAATCCTGTGCAAATGACAAAATGCTTTATTCAGCAACAACTTCACTTGCAAATGCAAATATGGCATGTGCAGATTTCCAATATTATTTTTCGCTTGTAAATTTTATGTAGACAATTATACAAAAACACGGGAATTTTATTTCCACGTGTAATAACTCACAGCTCACATAAACACGATTTATATAACTATAGTAGTTTCAGTGCATTCGTATGCAAAAGTAATTTACCTAGCACAGGAAAATGACTTTGGTGTATAAAGTTCACTTTACACTGTGTATAGAAACTTTTCCATGAAGATTTTCTAAGTCTGACAAACTGTACTTGTATACTTTAGCTCACGATTCCCCTGAAGAGTGACACTAAGAGTAACTTAAGCGACAGAGTGAGAGAGTGCGAAGAATTTTTTACACGAACTAACGAGAGGTCTTTCCTGAACGGCAGCTAAAGCTGAACTGTCAAACGAAACAGAGTGAACGAACGTTCTGTTGTGGTGGGGAAGCTGCTTGCAGAGAAACGTGCTACAGTACATGGCTAAAAGCTCACAGTTAAACAGACTTGCTTTTGCCCTGACTTTCCTATTCATTTCTGTAGGTCTTGGTCTTTTCATGGGGCAAAGCAACTATTACACAGATACACACATACAATACAACATTTCCTTATCAGAGTTTGCGTTACAAGCTTACATTTACCTGTGCAACGTTCGTCATGCCTTTATTACACTCGGGAAACTCTCCTTATGTACAGGTTCTGGAATTCCGTACTTATTTTATGCTTCAGAAATGTTTTTAAACAACCTGCACTATTTTGAGGCATACTTAGACCAACATCAACTGAAAGTACGCTAAATTACTAGCATAGAGTGCAAAATTATTTGCGTTTCTTTTCCTAATTTTATGGAAAAATACTTCTTTTGGCATTTTTCAGAACTATTCAGAAAGGGGGGAATTGCCCGCTTGCCCCCGGAATTACAGCCTAAAACTTACAAATTTTAATTTCCCTGTTTAAAAAGATCATATCGGTCAAAAAATTTGATAAAATTGAATAAAATTTCTCAATTGGTCATTTTGACGAAAATTTTTGCTTTTTGAAAATCAACATTCCTCAACATATAGTAGGTTCAACAATTGGTTCAGTCAGCATTAACCTATATATTTATATTGTATTTAACAATAATTTTTTGTAATATTAATAAATACTGTCGCCAATGTTTTTAGTTTTTACTAAATTTTGCAATGTGCTTAACATTCGTGTTCTTAAATTAATCTGTGTTTAATATTTTATGAGTGACAAAACCTGTAACTACAGATCATATATAACACGGAAAATTGTATAGTATTAGTATTAGGCATAAAGAACGACCTTCACATATAGAAAATTAGATGTGAATTAACTAATGTTCTGTTTTTAATTTTATTAAGGGAAAGGAGTGTAGTAATTTTGTTAACCTACATTGCAACGTTGTTCCACTGTAGAGTGAGTTGACCGAGTAATTATGCGTATTACCTATTAAAAATCTCCAAATTATACTGAATATTTGCGTGTATAGTGAGTTTTGTAAAAAATCTTCAGTTGCTATATATTTTGCTTTATTTTGACTGCAATATTTCCATGCGATGTAAATGAAGAGATATTAAATCGGCCATGTTGCCTTTTGCAAGTTTACTACTGTTTTGTTGTTGTTTTATTCAATTTCCTTCATTCGATGACTATAAAATTTTATCTCTGTTACTACCGTCAGTCAACTCTTTTAATAGTCTTAAAGTAACAAAACTTCTTGTCTTATACGCAACAAACTCACATTTATGTGAGTTCAAAATCCGACAATCTTATTGTTTCAAGTAACCCTCCGTCCAACTTTGTACTTAATTCTGGGGATTGAATATTATATCGTTTGTTTTCGGGATTACTTCCACAGTTTCACATGTACCTGAAATTTATCCTACTTTATGTTATGGAATGTATTGTATTCTATATGAATTATACTATTGTACATGTAGTCTATACAATAAAATAATAATACATGGAAACAATAGCTTCATAACTTACCTACCACTGTGTGTGCTCATCTCGTCTCATGTAAATGTGCACTCTCTCTCTTTCCCTATCTGCTTTGTGAAAGTCAATTTTCGATTCGGTTACATTTCACTCCACCACCGTATTAACTTGAGTTTAGTTGAGAAACTTTAACCATTAGACAAAAACATTGCATTGTATGTTCTGCTACTATAGAATTCCTTTGTAGTAGCGGTAATAGCAGCCCTGGCAGTAAACTTACCTTCACTTTGCTTGTTAGTTTCTCTGTGCATGTATGTTTACTATGCAACTAACATTGCAATAAGCAACAAATCTATATCTATGGATGTATATAGCTTAAGGTATACAGCTTGTATGGCAAAATGTAATAACAAAAGTACTTTGCCAGTCTATCAAATTGGCCATAAACTCTGTGTTCCTAGTTTTAGTACTGATAATGTACTTTTCGATATGAAAATTGTTTGCACGAAACAACCATGCACCACCAACTTTCTTTTTACTGTAATATCAGATTCTATGTAGAACATTGCAATAGTTTTCTGTACGAAACACACAAAAAAACTTAAACTGTACACAATAATACGCAAATCCAGTTTAGTCATATAACTACACACATGGTAAAAGAATCGTACAATTGGAGGAAATAGGTACTGACATCGTATAAGCTAAAATACTCGCAAACATACGAAAATGATGTGAACCAAACTTACAGCATAATCAAACAGCGGGGAATCATAATATGCTAACATACCACAAATGTGTACAACATGCACAACAAATTCTATCCAAGTTTCTTTAAATTGACTACCCCATACTAAAAACACACACATACTGTCAAGGTTTCAGTTTCCTGGAAAAGAACAACTATTTACCGTGTAAAGCTTTATTCTTAATTTTGAATTTTCCATTTCACTTCTGTGGTTAACAAATTACTTTCCTAGTTATATACCTATTCAGTTACACGCACAAATGGGAAACACAGTTAGGGTCACGTCGGGCAAAGGTAATACTCGGGTAAATGTGGTACTTAGTAATTATAACCAGTTAACTTAACTATTTGAAGGAGTTTTTTAAATTG